>JANAVB010007197.1:1373774-1401274 GCA_029216955.1 Iris pallida
AGATATAGTTTAGATTAGATATGATACCATGACCTTGACAGCTTATACGTACTCGAGTCGGGCTGGAGTTTGCTCGATACGTAGCTGGCTGGCTCACGAGCTCGCGTCCGAAAAGCGGGTGCGGGTCGTGACAAGTTTTTGTGGTGGCCCATGCAGGTCAGAGCATATCGTATCGGTTACGTAACTGTACAGATACGAGCATGCGAATTTGACTAAACCTTAGAAATCTCAATCCACACTGCCTTAAAAATTCTCCTAGAAATTCTTTACGTCCTTGAAAACTCCATATTTACTCTCGATTATACTTTCTTGTTTTCTGTACCATTGATTCTCGTCCCTTCGTATTTTGGGGTGACGAATGATCATCCTGTCTAAAATTCATCAGAAATTCTTAAATTATAGTATAATATTGCACTATTATTGAGTTTTGGTTGTTTATAGCTAGAAAGGATTATAGTTGCCATATGCCTAGATATCTGCCGGTAGAATTGTTAGCAACTAGTTAGAAGACCATAAGATCTTAGTGACCATGTTTTGAGGAGTAGTGTGACCAAAGGTGGGTAGAAGTCCCCAAGTATTCGGAGTTATAAAATGGCTAGAGAAGGTTGTAGAATATTTTTTGAGAAATTAAATTGAGGAGATTAAGGAATACTAGACATTGAATTTTAAGGAATAGTTATGAATTAGAATTTCGAGGACGAAATTATTTTAAGGTGGATAGATTTGTAGCTCCCCTTCCCATAGAATTTTTTTAAAATTATTTATTTATTTGATTTAAATAGTGATTTTAGAATTTTATAAATTTTTATTTAGTTAATTATTATGGTAGATGATTTTAGCCATGGTTGAGTTTTAAAGTACCATACGACTAGGAATCATGGCACAGATAGTGCAGTAGCGTGCTTTGACTAGTGTTTAGCCATGGTAGGGGAATGCCGAGCCATAGGAGTGTCCTAACTAGGAAAACCAGGCCAAGTTATAGCATGACCATTATAAGTTTAATTAATTATTATTAGATTTATTGACTTTGCAGGAACTCGGTTGAACCAAGTTTGTCCGAACTGGGCCGAACCAAATCCAAACTCATGTAGGCATGTAGTGAGACCCAATACGGCCATGTAGACATATTATAGGTAGATGCAATATCTTTAGGAATTGGCAATTAATTTCTAATAATTGTTATATATACATTATAAGTATTATTATTATTATTATTTTATTAGTGTTTACAATATTTGTGTGATTTTTGGGAGCCAATAAAGAGTGTGCGTACTAGATTCACCAAACCACCATTTAATTATTTATTATTTTATTATTTTGTTATATGTGTGTGAATATATATATGTATATATATATAAATATATGTGTGCGTATATAGATGTTATTTTGTTATATGTGTATGAATATATATATACATAAATATGTATATATATAGATATGTGTGTGTATATAGATATTATTTGTTATGTGGTGTGTGAATATATATATGTAAATATATATATATATATATATATATATATATATATATATATAATATATATATATATATATATATATATATAGGAATTTATATACATGTATATGTATATATATGGGTATATGTGTGTGTGTGTATATATATATATATATATATATATATAATATATATATATATATATATATATATATATTTTATATATATATATATATATATATATATATATATATATATATATATATATATATATATATATATATATATATATATAGAAAAGAAAAAAAATATATAGGAATTTATATACATGTATATGTATATATAGGTATATGTGTGTGTGTATATATATAGATATATGTATATATGTATACAAAAAAAAAAATACATATACATATAATTATTATAGAAAAGAAATAGAGAAATAAAAAAATAGAAAGACCCCAGGCCCAGGCCCACATGCCTACAGCTCGGCCCAAACCAGGCTCAGCTGACCCATGCTCAGCCCACAGCTCGAGCCCCCACAGCAACCGATTTCACATATATATATGTATATGTGAATTCCTGAGCGGACTGGATATAAATGTATACACGAGAGTTACAAAGAACAAAATCCTAACTATATACGCGTGCCCCCACATTCAGAGGCGCGCTCGAGGCTGGGCGACCCTCCCCGACCCTAGGCGCGCCGCCCTGGGCTGCCGCCGGCTGTCGGCAGCGTGGCCGAGCGTGCACAGTAGCAGTACAGAAGCAGTTGCAGGTACCTACTTTACGATCGATTTTCTAACCATCTGTTCGATCGTTTTTGATTCCGTAAGTCCCTATGGAGAGACGATGTAACCCTCTAGGATTTTTAGCAATTAGATTCGAGTTTCATCGAGGTTTCAAGTCGAGAAATCGATGGGAAAATCCTGATAAACTGTTCGAATTCGAAACAGAAAAACAGTCCAATCATCCATATTGGAAGCCAGTTTTCGAACTACATATTAAGGTTTTCAAAAATCTAATTAGACACACTTGAAGACAACATATAGGGCATGGAAACCTCAATAATAGTTTTATTTATTGTGGTTTAGACAGCAGGATAAGCCAGCTTGAAAATCAAGAAAAACCTGTGAAACTGTTTTCAAAAAACTTGAAAAACCATCCGATACGACGTGCGTCCCGCCAAACCGGGCAACGTGGTCGTGCATCGTAAGCATCGAAAGGCGCGTACGGATATTGCGGACGTGTGGGCTTTGACGAAATTCAAATTGGTCGCGTGTGCGCGAAGAATTTGATGCGTATCCATCGAAAATTTACCGTATCGACCACTTTGCAAATTTCTCAATTACTTTGTACACGTTCGTCAGATCGAGACGAAACTTACGCCAACAGTACCGTATCATTTTTCTAGGTCCTGTATGCCAAGTTTGGTCCGATTCTGAGACAGTTGATCGGATCACCGTTTTGTGGGCCTCACGATCCGATTCAACGGGCGATTTTGTGTACGGCCCATCCGGAATCCAAAATTTGACATACCTTTGGGTTTGTATCGTCAAATCGGATCCGTAGACATGTAGCTTGATGACTTTAGAGACCATTGACTCTGACACGATTTTCGGTGCAAAGTGGGTCCAACGGCGGACTACCATTTTGGCCCAAAATTATCGTTTTGCCCCTGTGTCCAAAATTGGACTTAAGGACAGGCAATCCTAGCTAATTTGACTATTCTGAGAATATCGGTAATATTTATTTCAGCTTTCGGAGACAGTTGTGATGATTTGGACTTTACGGCTCACCAGTTGACTATATTTTGTGGGATCTGCATGCACCATCCAGGCAAGTATACCTTGCCAACTTGTATAATACAATTTATTTGCATGTTCATTATCTCGCTGCTGTTCTTTTTCCTTACATTCGTGATTGCTTTATTCCATGTGTAGTACACTCATCCTGTTATAGTTCTACTTTACATGTTTCTAGTTGTCTGCACATTCTTGTTCCTTTCTGTTATGATATTTCTATCTATTACACTATGGTAGTTTCATATGTATTCCTTGATAGAGTCGTCTAGTCCTACACCACGATTCCCTCGACTTGATTATAACTTGACATGACTTGAGTAGGACTTGACTTTGACATTCTATAGATTGTGAGTACTTACCTTGACTACGGTCTATAGGATTTTTATACTAGGATTGGCTACCGTCTTGGTTGTGAGTGCTTGCCTTGACTGCGATTGAGACACTATAGATTGTGAGTACTTGCCTTGACTGCAATCTATAGCTTTGACCTATTAGCCATTCTAGTATGGCATGTCAGTGTCTTAGGATCCTTGTGTTTAGATCTTGTGTCTTGGTTCATTTTGTCTCGTTAGATATTCTTGATTGTTTCTTACTTCTTTGTATACTTGTAATGTTACATGTTGGCTTGTATATTATGTATCTTGCTAGTCCTCTGAGGACCTGATGATCTCTTCAGGTTTAGCGACTACGTGGAGTTTAGTTAGCGGCTCATGATGGTAGTGATTACACCTGCAGGGATACAAGGTATTTGCTTGTGATATTTCTTTATTATCCTCTCGTGCTTTATATTCCATACCATGATATATATTCTGCTTATTTTATAGACTCATATCATTCTTGGAGTCTAATCGGACAATATGATAATGGGCTGCAGACTATGACCCATACTTGTTCATTCTTGTTTATATGATTCCTGTGGATTGAGTTATAGTTTAGATTAGATATGATACCATGACCTTGACAGCTTATACGTACTCGAGTCGGGCTGGAGTCCGCTCGATACGTAGCTGGCTTGCTCACGAGATCGCGTCCGAAAAGCGGGTGCGGGTCGTGACACGCAGGTAAGTAGCTGCACCTCTGAATAGTGAAGGCGTTAGCCACGAAGGGAAGGGTATGACACCCTTGCGTGTCTGAGATTGGCGCAGGCAGGTAGCTGCGCCTCTGGAGTAAAGACACTAGCTTCTGAAGTAAAAGAAGGGGAGGAGGGCCTACCACCATCTTGTTTCTGAGGTTGGCACAGGCAGGTGGCTGTGCCTCTGGCTCAAAGGCTTCTGAAATAAAGAACAATAAATATCCGCTCTTTTAAGGAGCTTCCCTCTTAATTGCCACCGTAATATAGGGAATTCCAAGGGTCTAAGACCAACCTTCAAAGTACTGAGTCTTAGATTTGTCCCATTAATACGGGAATTCTGACTATCGGCCATGTGGCGTGCACTCTAAGCCACTCTCGGTCCTATGAAAGGGGAAGTTCTCCTCTAAAGATTTACTGTCTTCTTCTTGGCATCCTTCACTACCATGCGAGATCCAAACTTAACTTCGAGCGACGATCGACCTTGTGTAAGTTGGCTGCTGGTTGAGACCTCTCGTTTGTAGGAGCCACATTCTTATGAAGAAAATCTGTGTAGAAGGAGCCATCGCTGCCCTTGAAAAGTATGCAACTGTCCTTCTTAGGGAGTTCGACTCTGAGCGACGTCTGAAGGATGTGGGAGATCCAAGCCACGAGTTCGAGATCAGTTTCTCACCCGATGAATAGCCGGCCGTGCTCTACCTTAATCTTTGGGAGCAATGGGACTTCGCCGTACTGTGGTTCTGGGTCTTCTACTGCTTCAGTATATATTAAAGCTCTAGTTCTCTTGGTGAAAAAAGGGTTGTCTCTGATGATGCTGTGAGTCGGTAGGTAAGAGACTTTGATGTAGACTGTATATCTCTCTTTTGCCCATGACGATCACACAGTGAAGGCTACCTATCGAAGACGATCCTTCCCTTATGTTCATAGAAATTTTTATTCTCACTTGTATAACAAAGACCTTGTAATTAATCCTTGTAAATGAGATTCAAGAAAATTCTTTCTTATGTACTTGCGATAAGCCTGTGTAATAGACCCTTGTAGCTACCATAAATAAGAAGAGTGCTTTTTCTGAACTTCATCCTGAGAATGTCTTTGTCCTTGGTTGGTCTGCACATCTCACTGTCTGTGCCTCTGTGATGTTAGGTCGGTAGTGGGGACACTAACCTGTGCCATATGTCATCTGGACCATGGTAGGAAGAGGGTGGGCGACGAGAGCACCCTCATGCGCCTTGCATCAGCTGTAATTTTTTATGCTTCTACAAGACCCCCTTCAAAGTGTCTCGAACTTGGGTCAAGCTCGGGGCAATTTGAAAAGAAGCATGACACGTGTCTCTTATATCTTTTTTTGTGCAGAGAAAATACCCATCACCTCCTATGGACAGGCTGACGATGTGCTTAGGCTCCAACATTAAATGTGTTAAGCCGTCTCCTTCTTAAGCGTGATCATGACTCCTCGTATCACGCGAACGTTCATCATGACCCTTTTTTTCTGAATCCACGTCGTCCAAGGCGTTTTGTCTTCTCTCGCGAACGTGTCCTTTCTTATAAGTAGGCATTTTGGGGGTGAGAGAACCTTCCTGCCTTCATATTTTCTTCAGCAGTCTACGCCGGAGTTCTCTCTTTCTTCAAAACCTTAGCTCTTCGCCATGGCCCCCAAAAGGTTAAAAACACTAAAAGCTCTTGCGGCTGGACCCAAAAAGGTAAAGGGAAAGAGGGCTATTTCTGATATTGGCGATCTTGATAAACCTTCGAATGTTGGTGCAGTGATTCATCCTGATGTGTGCCCACCCGTAGCAGGTATCTACTTCGATCTCCATGCTTCTGTCGACATCTGTGCTAATGCTTTATAAGCTTACCCTTGTCTATGTATATTTTTTATTATTATTTTCTGTGACCATCCCATTGAGCAAAATCCTCTACGACTTTCCTCTCTGTTCATTGGGGATTGACCTCGAATAGGAGCTCCTCATCCCTTTTTAACAGTCGATTATCGCAGACCAACCGAACGGGTGGCTGGAAAAAATACGGGTGCAGATTTCGACTTACTTCTGTCGTATGCTGGACCAAGGAAGGTTGACCCCCTCTTAGGATACTAGTACAGGGCAGCTAAAGCCCCTAATTTCTTTTTGGTGACATATTAGTCCCGGGAGAGTCAGACCTCTTCTTCCTAAGATCGGAGTGGTTTATCAAGAGTAACAACCTCCTCCTGTATATTCCTGAGACCGAGCGCCATTTTCCATTGTCGGTCTTCTTCTAGTTTTGTCGAGGAAAGATGATTGGACTGGGGCTTAACCCCCAGTCAGGTGGGTTTGACCTCGGGTCAAATCCAGACGGGCAAAGGTTTCGCAGATATTAGTATTCATGTGTCTATCCCGTGTAGTTCATCATCCTCTCAACGAGTGTTGCTCCCTGGGCATAGGTTCAACGATGTGCCTACTGAATTTTTGTCGTCTCGTGCTTCTATTTTTGCTAACAGACTCTTGGCATCTGACCGTAGGTTATCCGAAGGGTTCATTTTGCCCCGAAGGATGGATGCAGTTTGATCGAAAGTGGAGCGACCTGACCCGATGGGTGCTTAGTACTTTTAAGGAGGATATTGCACACACTAACCTTTGCCGTGCCATCAGGGGCACTGAATATGGCATTTCTTCCAATCGGTCCTTGTTTCTGGTTTTACTGGAATTATTTAATTATGACACCAGGACCTTCTTTCTACCCTGCGGAGAGATGTGGCTGGCCCTTCACGAGATGTTCGCCGTTTCCATGCTACCCTAAGGTAAGAACCCCTATGAAGAGTACCACAGAAGAGCTTAAGGGGCTAGAAGACCAGCATCCTGAGCTGGTAGAGGTGTACAAAGAGTTGCTCTGTCATCACCAGGCTTGTGTGTGTCAGGATTCCACGCACGCCTTGCCCCATATGAATGCTTGAAGGCAGTATTTTTTGGTATCGACTCATCAGCAGGTCGGGCTATCCAACCCTCTATTCGTAGGGCGTACAACCTTGCTGAGATAAAAGACATGGAGGTGAAATCAAAGACACAGCCGCCTTCTGTAGTTGATGAGAAAATCTCTGCTTCTGTGGTCTTTAGTTCCTTCCACCAAAATTTTGTTCCTGTTAGCCGAAAAGCGGCGTTAGCAGCCTTTCTGATGATGTGGTTACGAAAAGTCGTGGTCCCCGGAGGCCTAGGCTCTGTGGGACGAATGGGCAAGGAACTCATCATGCCGACTGTAAGGTTGGATTTTGGCCATTCGTTGGCGTTGCTTTCGGCTATGGTCTGTAACCTTCTCAGAGGTCTGAGGGATTTCTCTGGAAGGATTATAAAGCCTTCCAGTCGAGGTAATATATTTCCTCGAGCAGAATTGCCCTACAATTATCTGATGGCTTGGTTAGCTTTACATCGTCCAGGGCTGATTGCTTCCACCGTCCTAGATGGCGATGATGGCAAAGATGCACTCCTGCACCACTATCATAAATCGAAGTGGTTCTATATAGACATCCCGATATGTAGGCGAGTGCTAGGCTGCCCGGATAGATATAGCTTTAACCGGTCTCGCCTTCTTGTGGGGGCCATGGAGCTGGCGACGAACTTGACGACCGAGCCGGTATGGAAGAGGGCTTGACTCCTGGTGCTTTTCGTTGGCTATTATCTATCCACCCTTTGCACCTGGTTTATCGGAGCCAGAATAAGGTGTACTTGGAGCCTTATCTGCCTAGCCACTTCGTATGATAGTTTTGCTATGGCCAAACCATGATGGGCAACCCTAGCCCCTATTTAGGGTATGATGGGAGTTTGTTGAACGGTGCCCATGCTTGGAAGTATTATACCGCCGTTTTCATTGGGGCCATATTCATCTTTCCTGGCGTGAATGTAGAACCCTGTATTTTATTCTCCGCCATAAAGTTTTATTACCTGGTTACTCGCTTCTCGCCAAGTTTTGACCAAGAACGGAGCTTCATCGTGGGTACCCAATTTGATCAACTCCGACCGAAGCTACTGGAAGTGGAGGAGGCTCTCCATGAGTCTCCTATTGCTTCAAACAATTCTCAAAAGCGACGGGAAGATGAAACGCCCTTGAGCCTCCTAATGAAACGTCCCCTTTTGTCGTCTTCAACCGCTCCTGCCCATAAGAAGGTGAAGCGGATGGCTTCACGGAGGGGTCCTCCACGGCGTGGCGCTCCTTCTGTTGCCTCAGCTTCTTAGGTCCTATTCTAGCTTGAGTCATTGTCTATGGTACATATATATATATATATATATATATATATATATATATATATATATATATATATATATATATATATCTTCTTACTTCCTTTTATTCTGCTGGCACAGTTGCAAGGGATACTCGAGCAACTGGAGGAATCTTTCGCCCAAGGAAAGGGTCATACCCCTGGGTCAGATGAGACCCCTTTTTCAGCTTCTCGTGATGATCCAGCCCCTGGAAGTACTCGTGCGACAATACCCGGGGTTGGCCTTTTCTTTCAAGAAGGATCTGCACCGGTACCTGCGCCGGGGATAGCTCAAGTCTTTGAAAACGTCGGAGGTACTTTTGCTAATGTCTTTCAGGACTCCTCTTCCTCCATGGGTGAGAAGGGGTCCGTATCGGATGATTTGCCTATAGCATTCATCCTTCCTCGACCTCGTGTGGGAGTTGAAGAGGCCGCCGAGGGCTCATGCGACGGATACCGTTGATGAGTCTGCCAGTCGAGGCAATACGATCTTCGATAGGCCGCCTATGGCAGCTCCAGTCAATCTCGCTACTCCTGACAGCAACATCAGCGAGCCAATCGATGGGATCTCCGAGCACTCCGGGGAAAGGATAGAATCGGGTAAGGGGCGGTGCTTGTTTTATTGGAGGAGTTCCTTCCTGGGACTTCATTTGGGCTTACTGATAGAGTTTCTTCTGAGATCCCTATTGAGGGGGTCATGTGAGAATCGATCATTGTGGCCTCTACAGAGGGGCCAGTTATAGGGACTGATGAACCGACGATCCCTCCGATTGGACAGGCTCTGATCGGCATAGCTAAGGGGTCTGTCGAGGAGCCCACCGAACATCAGCCACTGTTGGGTTCTGTTCTTGCTTTATCCCTCTCTTCGGTACTTATGACTGTGCCTCCTGCTTCGGCTGTGCCCCTGACCCTGAGCGGGTTGTTCTCTCTGCTCTGGAATCTTTTACTGCGGCTTCTCCGATGACCGCTATGAGTCAGGCCGATAAAGAATATTTTGCCAAACTCCTGATAAGCACCCTTTGTGACGTTTTAAATATGTATAGAGAGCGCTTTGCATGGTCAACCCCTGGCTGGGTGGGTACGAACCTAGTAGAAGGCCAATTGGCACTACTACGCGTCCATCTCGAGTATGGTTCTCAAGGTGTGATTGCGAGAGACTTACTAGATGATCTGGATGCCATTACTTTGGAACTTCAGTACCTTGATGACAATCTGCCGACCTTAGCCGTAGCAGAACTAGAGAAGATAGCCTCTGAAGAATCCCGCCAAGAGCAGATGCCCAAGGCTTTTTATGATCGACTTGTGAAAGTCGAATCAAAGATTGTCGAGCTGGCCGATGCCGAAGGGGCTCGAGTCCGTCATCGTGCAACCATGAAAGAGCATTACAGAGACCTTCTTGAACAGATCTAGAAGCTGATGGATACCCTAGCCCTTGCTAACGGTGACCTAAAGGAATCAGATAACCAGGGAGAAGTCCTTCACCAACGTTCGGAGGCTCTGACTTAAGAGACGGCGGATATCGACACCCGTCAGGCCGAATTGGCTCTTACGTGTCAGGCTTGGACCCCTGTCGGAGACGAGACTGCCAGATGCCAGGAGGCCGACAGGAGGGCCCGCGCATGGATCGTATTGTGGAAGGCTCATCTGATGAGCCGACTGGAAGACCTTCAGGACAAGACTTCCCAGTTTTGATTTCCTTCTTCTTTTTGTCCTTCAACTTGTGAGGGATTATATACATATTTTGTAATAGAAATCATTGCCTTCTTTGTATCTGGAGTTTCTATTTTCCTTTTCTGTTTTGTCCCTCTTTATGGTATGGATCCTGTACATGGGTGAGAATTCCCTCAGGGGGAATAATTCCCCTGGGGATAAGGTGTTTGCTCAGAGGTTATGTGGACATGGAAAACCCGAGAGTTTTTGCTAGAGACACTTTTCTTACTCAGAGGTGATATGGACATGGTAAGGATAGACTCTTCTGAGGTAAAATAGAACGACTCAGAGGTAATATGGACGTAAAGGGTTCTATAGATGACGATTGTGGGGAATCGTCAGGGAAAGAGGGCGTTGCTCAGAGGTTATATGGACATGGCAAGCATCATTCTTCCTAGAATAATAGTTCAGAGGTAATATGGACGTGACTATTTTTTTCTTAGGGAGTTATGACAACTTTGGGATTATCATAAAGGGGTGACTACTCAGAGGTAATATGGACATTGTAGACACGATGTTGAATAACACTTCAGAGGTAATATGGACATAAAATATTCTCTAAAATTATGACAGCTTACAGCTATTGTGGAGGAGGTGACTACTCATAGGTAGAGAGTACATGGTAGACACATCTTAGGATAACATTTCAGAAGAGATGTCATGAAATGTTTCCCGAGAGCTTCACGATGATTACTGGTTATCATGTCGAGAGCCTGGTCCGGATAGACCCTTATGACTCCGTCTTGAGGCATGGAGAACGGGACGAGCCCTTGAGCGTTGTCCCGTGCTGACGGAAGGTTGACTACCTCCATCGTTGCCTTTAGAATAACGATGACGCCATCTTGTACCTCTGTGGCTAGAAAACTCCTGAACTGGAGAGTAACCATGTTGGCCGTGACGGTCTTCTCCTTGCAATCCAATGATATGACGTTGGCATTAATGAGATGCTGAATTTTCCCCTTCAACGTATAGCATTCCTGTGTTTAGTGATGGACATATTGGTGACAATGGAAGTACTTGGGATGGTCCACCTTTCCCACTTTATCAGGATGCCTAGGTGCCGAGATGGACAGTTTGCCACTCTTCGTAAGCATCTCGAAGATCTCCAGCATATTCTTGTCATTGAAGGAGTAATTCTTCCTTGGCCTCCGCGCTTCCGCGGACTTGGGGTTCACAGCTGCTGAACCTTCGGAGATGTTGACGGTCATGGCTTGCTTGCCTTTTCCGTCTTTAGGGTTGTTGTTGGACGAACATCTCCCTCTATCTTCAGGGGCAGAAAAGTGTATCCCCAGGAGCTGCGCGTCCTGGGCTTTCCTTTGTGTGGCATCCGCCTTTGTAATGAAAGGCGTCCACTCCGTACAGGGAGCACTATACCACAATTTTATAGTGGGCAGCATGTTCTTGCTGCAGGAGTCCATAAGCATGGGTTCGGTCATGCCGGGTGGTAATTTGAGGGCTGCCTGGCAGAAGCGCTCGATGTTTATGCGGACAGGCTCTTTCTCCCTCTGGATAATTTCTATGAGGGTCAATATGGTCATATCCATGCCTCGTTCGTAGAATCAGTACATGAACCGAGTCTTTAGGTCTTCAAATGACGAGATACAGATGTCCGAAAGACTGCAGAACCACTCATAGGCTACCCCCTGTAGGGCTCCTTTGAATATGTTGGACATGAGGGCATCATTCTTTGGCTGGTGCCCTATTACTGAGGTAAAGTACCTCAAGTATTGTTTAGGAGACCCCTTCCCTTCATATGGTATAAGCGTCTGTGGATTATATTTGGAAGGATAGACGACGTTGTCCCACTCGACTGGGTATGGCTGTCGGATCCCCATCTTCTGGAGTGTTGCTTACTTCTCCTTGGCATCATGACGAGCATACAGCTCCTTGATGGCCTGCTGTATCTCGGCTCGTATTACGGAGCCTGTAGCCGATAGAGTAGACGAGGATGGTCCTGCCTGATTGGCAGTAGGCAACCTACTGGATTCGTTATTGGTTGGCGAATCACGTGCAGGTGTAGAGGCCGCAGAGGCCATGCTACTCTTGAGGTCGATTATGACCGAGGACAGGGTCTTCATGGTGTTCGTCAGCATATCTAATTTCGTATCGAGGACTTCGATACGTCTGAGAGCTTCGTTGTTGTCTTCCTCATTGCCATCGGCCGAGAACACAGACCGAGTGTGCGGGTGACTCGAGGGAGCTGTGGATGCTTCACTTTCTGGCTCAGATGCCTGAATCTCGTTGTCCTGAGGATGTACCATAAGATTGTAATCTTCTTCAGACTCAGTATGGTTGCTACCCCGGTCTGGTGACTGACTACGCCAATGGAGACATCTGTGTCGTATTGTTCCTCGTCAGATTGGAACACAGGGTTGTCGTGCATATTAGGAGGCTGGCTACCCCCAGTTTTTGACAAGGCACCCAATGCAGATCTGGAACGAGTGCCTTGGAACACACCTACATAGAGTACCTTAGCTTTACTATTCTCTGACCTTCTCTTCTGTTTAACAACCGATATGGAAGGATTCTGGAAGGACTTCTTGAAAGCTCTCGAACCCTGCGCCATATAGCATGTGGCGATGCAGGGATCGTATTCTTTATGGCTCACCAACCTCCAGTTAAGCCTCGGGCGTAGGGTCGGCAAGGAGTAGAGTCTCTGGAAGACGGAACGCCTGCTCGGCAATGGCGCAACCGTCTGCTGACAACGACAGTTGATGGTAATCTGAGTACAAGAGTGCCTTGATTTAGGCACGTCTTGTGCCATAGATTCTTCTTCCGCTTGGGAGAGGGTTGGATCTTCTGTCGTAGCACTCCCATTATACACGTAGGCAAGCTGCATGTAAGCACAATCAGAGCGGGTCTAGCGATGAAGCTTCCTGTCGCTCCTACGGAAATGCTGTTCGTATGGCTCCCTCTCTGTGGGATGTACCCCCTGGCTTTGCTTACGCACATGATTACCATAGTGGAAGGGAGATTCGACTAGTTAAGGCATCGGAGCGCAAGATCCAGTCTTGTGTAGCTTTCCGTTGGCTGTGCGTGTTACTGTCAACACGGGCCTCTGGTCTGCCGCTGGTGTTGCACGCTTGTTGTACGAAGCATGAGCCACATGGGATCTCTTCCTACTACCCCCAGCGGGCAAGTAGTATTCAGAGTCTGCCGAAGGTTTACCTGAAGGGAAATCGATTCCGTCGAAGACATATATCCTTACAGGTAACACTCCCGTCGTGAGGGGTTGGACCGGTGTGCACTTCCTTTGGCATCGTTCCTTCGTCAGATCAACCATAGAACCACCATCTTCCTTACCATGCTTTCCCTGGATGGGAATCAGGCGAGCGAATAAGGCTGTAGCATCCTGGATCTTCTCCGCGGCCTTGATGTTGAGGGGGTCCTGAGACGCAGTTCCCGCCATCATGCTGCTAGCTGCAGTCGCCTTAGGCCTCAGACACGTCGAGTCTTCTTCGGTTGTACGAACCGCTTTGAAGTCTTTGACTTTTCATCAGAGAGAAGATCTTCAAAAGCCTGCTGGTTGAAGCGTACGACCAGCATGTCTTGAGAAGCTCTCCACAAGTTGTCATAAGATTGCGTCACCGCCTTCTCGTTGGAGGAAAATGTAGTCCCCACTAGAGTCGCTATTTTGTTTGACGTAACAAAAGGTTGAACAAACTTTTTACTTTATTGAACGTATAATGCATTTGTATACAAAGAAGGAAGTCCTAAAAAGGATATTCTAAGTACATGGTGAAGATGTTTTTTGGAAAAGTGTGACGGTGGAGATCGAGCGCTACAGCGGCTCCTTTACTCCGTTGACGATCTAACGATGAATCAACCTTGTTATGGCTCTCTGGCGCCTTTGATGGGACTCTGGGGTCACCGATTAAGAGGCTGTCTGGATGAGAAGATCCTTTGAAGATGGTTGGTTGGTTGGCTCTTTGGTTGATAGGTGGATGAGGATGGTCGACTCTTTGTGGATAAAGATTTTTTATCCTTTGAAGATTGTCGATTGTCAATGTTCTCTCTCACTTTTTATTGATTGCTGGTGGAAGAAATCCTTCTATTTATAGAGAACCGAGCATATATGCGATGTGCATTAAGGTTCCTGAGATATGAAAGAATCTGCCGTCATTGCACGGCATGGACTTCTGCGACGCTAACACGTGGCGGACATCGAGATTCCCCTCAAATGAGATCTCTGGTGGTTATAAACATAACCGAAGGAGGTGACCCGTGGTGCGTGCTGATTTGCTTGTTCGGATATAACCGAGTAAATCTTGGGATTTTATCCTAGATTTAGAGTCTAACTGATCCTCGTCTAAGATTTAAATCAATCTGATATGATATCAATCATGATTTCATCTCAATCTTCTCTGTAAAAGGCGGTTTAAACAAACCAATTGGGGTGGACCCATGCTTCCTATGCCTCTGGTGAGGACTAAGTGCTGCTATGCTTCTGGGGCGACGAGTAGACCGGACTTCTTGAGATGACAGAACCTCTATGCTTTCAGGCAACGAGTGGACTTGGCTTTGATTGATGACGAGACTTCTGTGCATATAGAGGAACTTATGAAGCTGTGTTTTGGGCTACAGGAGTCACTGTGCGGTAGGCGACAAGTAGGCTTGTACTTCAGGTTGGCGAGGTTACTATACTTTTGGAGCGACAGGTTGACTTGCATTGGTTGCGATGGGAGTTCCCAAGTCTCTTGTAGAGAAGTGACTTAAGTGTAGAGCCTAAAAATCAAGTTACGCCTTCAATATACTGATCAGTGATCAAGTTGCGCCCTAAAAGTCAACTTGTGCCACTGATATGAAGCAGACTGCGCCACCGATCAGATTGTGCCTGATATCAGACTATGCCCAATCTTTTTGCGCCAAACCCTACGTGGCATCTGACACTTAATGGTCATCATTATCTGACCATACTGACGGCTGACACAACAAAGAACGAGAAAAATCTCTTCGAATCCCGTGAAGTGTGCTGCTCAAGGAAAAGTTGGTGGATAGTTGTCCTGTACGTTTCGTGAGTTGCGCCCAGGCGCAATCTAAACAAAATCCTTAGTTGCGCCTAGGCGCAACCTGAACGAATTTTACTCAGAAGCTACCACGTGTGTAGGCGCAGCTCAAATCAAGCGCAGGTTGACTTGTTGACTGAAGCTCGCGCAACCTTATAAAGTTGAGACAACTTACATTCTAAAGTAGGATGATGTGGCGCACATGCCACTAATCTCTCAAGACGTGTCTACTATCCTGTACACGACCACGCGCATCTCAATCATACGATGCCACGCGTCTAAATACAGTTAGTACACGATTGACAACTGAATGGAAGTTGGCGCAACAGAAGGTTGGCACAATCCAGTATGACGCAATCCAGCCTCGCGTACATCAGAATAACTGCTAAAACAGTTATTTCCTGAACTCTATAAATAGAGTTTCCAATTATCATCAAGAGGAAAAGAAGAACTCTTGCAAAATTGCTGCTGCATTCTCCAGAGGCTACAGTCTTCAAGTTCACATAGTCCAAGGGATAAAGTGATCGTCTTCTGATAGATTCCTAAAGTTGTACTTCCCCAGAATTTATTGTACTTTGTACTCTTTTACAAGTTTGGAATAAAACAAATTTTTGTTTTTGTAAACAAAATGGCGACTCTGCTGGGGAAGACTTTCTCCTCCGACTAGAATGTGACAACTCAATGTGACATTGCGTCGATCGACAAGACGCAGAAGACTCTGGTTGTTCAAGTCAACCAGACAGCCTACGAGAACATGATCAACACCAAGAGCAACAAGCGCGCAGTGGTTATTGCCAAGAACAGGGCTGTGTGGACTCCTAAATCCCCCACAGTCGCTGTTGCCCGGGCGCAACTTGAGTGCTCAATGACCAAGGCACAATCCGCCTCATTGGCTCCAGTACAGTCTGTTTCTGTTGCTAAGGCGCAATCTACTCCCTCTGCTGCCCATGCACAGTCTACCAAAATTGCAGCCAAGGCACTACCAGTTGTCCGTAGGACTATGGCACAACCCAAGCAATCTGCTACTCCGGTGCAACTTAAAGGAACTAGTCTTTTGGCTATACCCTCTTCTGATTCTCAAGTTCTGAACTTAGAGAATTCATGTCCTAGTGCTAACACTAGACAGAACAAAGGAAAAAGTCCTACGGCATTTTCTCAATTGGCACAATCTATGCCTAAAATGATCACACAACAGAACAAAGAGAAACGCTTCTTAGCTAACCCTGTTCAAAATAAAGGAAAGTACCCTTTGGTCTTTCCTCAAACTTCCTTGGTCTATGACTTGGAGGAAGATGTATCAGATTCCATTCCTATAAACAGAAGTCCTCGGATCTTTGATACTGGAAATAATACTGATCACAGAGGTATCTTGCCTACTCCTATGGGGTCTGGTCAAGATCTTCCTACCTTACAAATTTCAAGATCCAAACAAGGAAAATTGAAGGTATCACAAACAGAGACACCAGGAGCGGAATTTTCAGATTTACGCGCTTATCTCAATAGACGTCAACTAATACCAGCTTTGGCAAAATGTAAGAACCCTATGCCAAGGGCTAATCTGCATCAAAAGCCAAAGTTTGAAAAGAAAGACCCTTCTACCTAGGCTAATGAGTTGAGTAGATCTTTGTACACTCAAGGAACCAAACACCGGAAGAATAGGAGACATGTTTCTAACATCATTAAGGAATATGTCCCTCCGACTTCTTCTCGTCCTGTGGTTGTAACTGATCTCCGACAACGTCTTACACAAAGACGGGAAACTACGGGAATGCTTTTCTCACCTCTAAATTGTACTTCAAATCGCCATTACCTACATGAAGTTGTCATCAACTGTTGTTGCCAATCGGCTCGACGATCTGTCTTCGATCGTCTGAACTATGCTTCAACTCCTGAGCATATAATAGAAGACGAAGATGAACTATTATATGCTTCTGTTAACATGATTTCTCAAGGCAATGGGGGTGGAAAACGTCTAAGACGTAATGCATCCCGTAATCCTAGTCAACAATACTTAGACCGGATCCATGCATCCAGTCAAGGTGTCTTTCAATACACAAGATCAAGAAAGAGACATTTGATCCAAGGTGTCTTTAATCAAGAAGATCTCTCTATCACCCATATGGGAGAGGACTCTCTTTCAGAGTTTGATGCAGATAGTGAAAGTTCTGAACAAACTATCTCGTCGATAGCTGTAAGAGAAGTGATGGCATATACCATTACAGAAGATCAAGATGCCTCTACATCAACCAGCCAAGTGCAACAAATTGTTGCATTAGAAGACAAATTAAAAACCATGGCAGAAATGGTTACAAGCATGCACACCATAATGGTAGCTCAACATACGGTGCCTTCGATTGTAAACCCTATTACAAATCTGGAGCTTATAGCATCTTCTGTACCTGTTAGTCTGGGAATACCAGCCCCTCAGGTCGCTTCTGTGCCAACTCAAGCTGATCCAATTCAGTCTGGTACTGGGGGTGGTAATTACCATACTGTTCCTCCTCCTAACACTCCTAACCAGCCCACCAATTTTCAAACATCAGGGGATGCAAATGAGGCTGTAAAACTCTTGCGCACCCAGTTTGAGGACTTCAAGCAGAAGGATGGCCTACAAAGATTGGACATCAAGCAACCATATCCTACATAGTGGAAGGAGATTCCATTTCCTCCTAAGTATAAACTCCCAACCATTATGCTGTTTGATGGTAGTACTTCTCCAAGTCAGTACATCAATCATTTCGAAGTGATGACTGATCAATTACAGCCAAATGATGCTCTCCTTACCAGAGTGTTCGTCGGTTGTTTAGCCGGTGCAACATATGACTGGTATCGTAGCTTAACTGATGGTTGTATCACTTCTTTTGTTGGTTTCAAACAAATGTTCTTGGAATAATTTTATGAGGGAGTCAACGACATGACAATGTCTGCCCTCATTAAAATTAAACAGAGGCATAATGAATCCACAGAGAGTTTCATTGAAAGATTCCGCCGAGAGGCACTCAAAATGCCTTTAGGTACTCCATCTGCTGTAACAATAGACACTTTCAAATCAAACCTGTTGCCTATTATCAGTATACGAACGGGATCTACAGAATTCCTGGATTGGCCTTCTTTCATTGTTAATGCAAAGGCGGCAGAAGTGAGTGCTGAAAAGTTCAAGCAGTTAGAAGTCCAGATGACTCACCCTAACCAAGATGAACATTCTACACCTGGGGGTAGTAATCGCCAAAATAATCGCAAGAATAAAGAAATATTGGCTATCAATCTTAAAGGCAAAGAGTCTTTAGCTGTCAATGTTACTCAGACGGCATCCACCCCATCAGCACCATTGCAAAAGTCAACTCGTCCAAAAGAAGAGTATTCTTTCGACGAAGATGATACGTTGAGCATCTTCGATTGCTTGATCAAAAATAATAAGCTTCAGCATCCAGAGGCAAAACAACCAGAAGAAGTTGGTAAAACTGATCACCCTAAATACTGTGTTTATCAAAGATTCATAGGACATCCAACTAGAGCATGTTATGTGCTCAAGGGCAAAATCTAAGAGTTGGTCAACTCTGGAGCAATTACTCTACAACAGGACGAGAAAACAGTGACTGCTAATGTGGTTTCTCTCCAATTTGGTAATTTTCCACCACAACTCGTACAAGATGGAGCTATCCCCATTCCAAAGACTACTCTAGAAATTGTGAATATCCTGCCTCCTCAAAACGAAGATCTTGTTCCGATGACAACTGACAAAGGAGAGATTATGTAGATTCAACCAGATCTGGTTGCAGAATTTGAAACGCCTCCCTCTTCTAAACAAAAGAAGCACTCCAAGTCTAAATTAAAGAACTGCAATATGGTATCCTTTGAACCATTAACAGAAGAAGAAATCCTAATAGGCACTAGATCTGGGAAACCTTATCTTTGGGAGTATTTCGAAAATCAAGAAAACCCTGCTCTATCCCCGGATGCTCTTCCTCCATCATCTTCTCCTGTTGAAGGTACACCGTCTACATCTGAGCCAGTGGCCGAACCATCTCCTCCTAAACCAACATTAGCAGACAAGGGAAAGCAACATGTTCGCTTTGATAAAGCATTAAAAAATTCATCATCTCTTGGACTTGAAAAGCCTTACAATTTTGACATATTGGCTCAATTGGCTAATACTCCAGCAAGATTGTCAATCTTTGAACTTTTACGTATCTCAAAAGAAACTTGTGAGACGTTAAGTGAAGCTTTGATGCAGGCAGACACCTGTTTAACTCTTCTCAAAAAGCCTGAAAAGGAGCCAGTCAGCTGTGCACATTGTCATAGTATATTTGAGTTAATGTCCAATATCACCTTTACACAAGATGACAAGTTGTTAGAAGACAATCGTCATGATCATCCTCTCTATTTCACGAGATATGTGGACACTATGAAAGTCGACCGTATTTTGATTGATCCCGGGTCTGCACTTAGCATCATGCCAAAGTCCTTATTGGACGCTTTAAAAATCCCAGTACATAATCTTTCTACAACTATCACAACCATCCTGGGATTCAATCAAGGAAGAAGTGAACCTTTGGGGAAGATTCGCCTAAAACTTTAAATTGGCAATCTTCGTACAAAGGAAACTTTCTAAGTTATTGACAATCATGGCTCATACAATGCTTTATTGGGAAGGCCATTCCTCTATGAGCACTATTCGAAACCACAACCACACAAAATCAGAAATTCTAGGTTTCATTGCATAAAGATGGGTGGACCCCTACAACCAAGGATATAGGAGCAAAATAACAAAAGTTGTTCCCATTAAAAAGAATATTATTTTTTGTCCTTGCCTTCATCAGTCTAACGAAGGGCGGCGTCCAACTCTTGCAGGGTGCAGATCCCCGAGCGACGCATCAGGTTGAGAAATCCTTCTGAATTGGCGTGCTCCTCAGAGGATGATCCGCCACTCGAATGATTGAAGACTGACGGAGTTAAACCGAAACAGTCCAAAAAATTCGCTGCCCTCAAAGCTGGGTCAGCCTCCAACAAAAAGGTTGTAGGCACAATATCTTGTCTCGCTTCAAGAGACTTGGTGGTGGTGTCAGCATTGGTCTCCATCTCTTTCTTCTTGGGAGCCATTGAAGAACAAAAGTGAAGACCAAAGTACGGAGATCAACTACATATATATATATATCTCTCAACCAATTGACTCTTCGTATTCCACATGGGAAACTGAAAGAAATCAATAAAACTCCGAAAGACGAAGAGAAGATTGAATATTTTCAAGAAAGATATTTAATCATGATGACCGAGCATTGATCGGCACAACCTGACTTAGTCAAAACTTTTTTTAATTCAAAGTATTCCAAAACTTTACAATGTCTTTAAGTTTTGAAAACTTTGAAGGGGGTCTTGTAGAGCCTAAAAATCAAGTTGCACCTTCAATATACTGATCAGTGATCAAGTTGCGCCCTAAAATTCAACTTGCGCCACTGATATGAAGCAGACTGTGCCACCGATCAGATTGCGCCTGATATCAGACTGCGCCCAATCTTTTTGTGCCAAAGCCTACATGGCATCTGACACTTAATGGTCATCATTATCTGACCATACTGACGCCTGACACAACAAAGAACGAGGAAAATCTCTTCGGATCCCGTGAAGTGTGCTGCTCAAGGATAAGTTGGTGGACAACTGTCCTGTACGTATCTTGAGTTGCGCCCAGCCGTAATCTAAACAAAATTCTTAGTTACGCCTAGGCGCAACCTGAACGACTTTTACTCAGAAGCTGCCACGTGTGTAGGCGTAGCTCAAATCAAGCGCAGGTTGACTTATTGACTGAAGCTCGCGCAACCTGATAAAGTTGAGACAACTTATATTCTAAAGCAGGAGGACGTGGCTCACATGCCACTAATCTCTCAAGATGTGTCTACTATCCTGTACACGACCACACGCATCTCAATCATACGATGCCACACGTCTAAATATAGTTAGTACACGATTGACAACTGAATGGAAGTTATCGCAACAGAAGGTTGGCGCAATCGAGTATGGCACAATCCAGCCTTGTGCACATCAGAATAACTGCTAAAACAGTTATTTCCTGAACTCTATAAATAGAGTTTCCAATCATCATTAAGAGGAAAAGAAGAACTCTTGTAAAATTGCTGCTGCATTCTCCAGTGGCTACAGTCTTCAAGTTTATATAGTCCAAGGGATAAAGTGATCGTCTTCTGATCAGATTCCTAAAGTTGTACTTTTCCAGAATTCATTCTACTTTGTACTCTTTTACAAGTTTAGAATAAAACAAAATTTTATTTTTGCAAACATTAAGCTTCTGATCCGGAGCAGACTACTGCGCCGTGAGAATGGAGATGGTATGAGCATATCATCATCCTGCATCTCATGAGGACACAGGTAACTAGTTGTGCCTCTAAACAGTGAAGGCATTGGCTGCAAAGTGAAGGGTATGACACCCTTGCGTGTCTGAGATTGGCGCAGGCAGGTAGCTGCACCTCTGGAGTGAAGACACTGGCTTCTGAAGTAAAAGAAGGGAAGGAGGGCCTACCACCATCTTGTTTCTGAGGTTATCTCAGGCAGGTGGCTGCGCCTCTGGCTCGAAGGCTTCTGAAGCAAAGAACAATAAATATCCGCTCTTTTAAAGAGCTTCCCTCTTAATTGCCACCATAATATGGATAATTCTAAGGGTCTAAGACCAACATTCAAAGTGATGAGTCTTAGGTTTGTCCCATTAATGCAGGAATTCTGACCGTCGGCCATGTGGCATGCGCTCTAGGCCACTCTCGGTCCTATAAAAGAGGAAGTTCTCCTCTGAAGAGTCGCTGTTTTCTTCTTGGCCTTCTTCACTACCATGCGAGATCCAAACTTAACTTCGAGCGACGATCGGCCTTGTGTAAGTTGGCTGCTGGTTGAGGCTTCTCTCATTTGTAGGAGCCACATTCTTATGGAGGAACTTGTGTATAAGGAGCCATCGCTGCCCTTGAGAAGTATGCACATGTCCTTCTTAGGAAGTTTAACTCTGAGAAACGTCTTAGGGATGTGGGAGATCCAAGCCACGTGTTCGAGATCGGTTTCTCACCCGATGAATAGTCGGGCGTGGTTTGCCTTGAACTTTGGGAGCAATGGGGCTTTATCGTGCTGTGGTTCTGGGTCTTCCACTGCTTCAGTATATATTCAAGCTCTAGCTTCTCTTGGTGACAAGAGGGTTGGCTCTGATGACTCTATGAGTCGGTGGGGAAGAGACTTTGATGTAGACTGTATATCTCTCTTCCGTCCATGACGATCAAACAATGAAGGCTGCCCATCGAAGATGATCCTTCCCTTATGTTCATAGAAATTTCTATTCTCACTTCTGTAACAAAGACCTTGTAATTGATCCTTGTAAATAAGATTCAAGAAACTTCTTTCTTATGTACTTACGATAAGCCTGTGTAATAGACCCTTGTAGCTACTGTAACGCCCCAGTCCCAAAATACGTAGGACTAGAAACGTATCATGCCAACTGTCTACATACGAAGTATACTCCAATATATAGATATATCGTATGTACACATAAGCTGTAAAATGTAGTAACCATGAAGCTAATCTCATCCACAAACCAATATATCATAAAATCAACTTATTAAAGTCATTTGTACAAACGTTGGGCGGAGACAAAGTCTACTATCAACTATCTCAAAATAAAATGTACAAGAAGTGAATCGATAAAATATCAAACGAATCAAGCACAATTCTCTTCGAAGGAAGGGTGAAGATCACGGCCTTGGCTAGAACACCTGCAGTAAATCATGAAAGCATATACCTGGAGAGATAACCAGGTCCTCAGAGGGACGTAACAAGATACAGGAAGAACATGCCATGTAACTGCATAAGTAAAAAATACTATAAACTACAACACAATCGGGTACCGGACCATCTATGTGATATGCACTTTGAGGACAACGTTCTACGCAGGGGCTGAACGGATTCACGCAAGCAAGTAATAAAGAGTGGCCGTCCAGTAGCGCTCATCCGAGACACTATCGGCCGGACAGCAAGTAGCGCTCATCCGAGTCACTACCACCCATAAATGTGTAAAAAGTAAATATAGCTTCTACGCTAGTAGCTGTCCCCTCTCTCCAATGATACTATACAAGCATCGTAACCACGACACACCAACACGTGTCGTTTCCACAATACGGTTTATATTCAATAACTGCCTAGTCTTCTAACATGCATCTATTGACAGTTATTCCTATGCATGCGCACGGGTGATCAGCCAATACGCAAGTGACCACTACAAGATACTCACAACTCACACACAACTCGTGATACAATCGTGACAAGTTAATGACATACACTCTATTGACGGTAGTCACTTAACTCTAGGTCCACATGCAAGAAAAAATAATAAACAAGAAATATAGATACAATAACTGAAATAAAATTCAACTAAATGTAAGCAATAAATATGGCAAGGTATCTTACCTGATTCCGTGCTGTAATTATGAAATGCCGCTCCCGTGTCCACGCCTCCGGAACCCGACGCTCCTAGATAATTAATTAACTAAATTAAGTCACTACTTATGAAACTTACGATACAACTTAATTAGTCAAAGTAATGTGTTAAAATTATATTCAATCTCTCATGGAACTATTTAGATCCATACAATCACATACAGGTTCCACGAGATATCGAAACACAGTTTTAGGGTTTGTAACTTTTAATTAGTCGGTTATGGCCCTACTTCAATAACATACTTAAAAATCATATAAAAATTATAAAAATAATATTTAAACTAATTTTCTACAGATTTATCTCTGAAATTTCAGAATTAATATTTCTAAAGACATTTATGACTAGTTGATTAATAAGTCAGCTAGTCTACCCGAAACTCGCCCGGAACATAGTTAATGACTCAAAATTGGTAAAATAACCAAAAATATATTTTAAACAGCAATAAAATAATTTATTTCATAGAATAAAATCAGAGGTACAAGGGTTGAGTTATACTACAAGTTTGGAACATTCTAGGTCAGCCGGTTACCCGAAATTAGCTAGTTTTGACCCACAATTTTTTCGACTAGATTTGAGTTGCTAAAATTGTGGAAAAATAATTAAAAATCCTAATTTATCTATATGAACACACATAAAATTCAGTAACAAAAATAGGCACCAATAACTCATAGTTCCTTTACAATGGGGTTAATTTTGGTCCTACCGACACATGAATATTACGCATATATTTCATGAAACCTTTGTGGATGATTATACCTAATAAAAACCATCAAAATATGGTTTCTAAAAAATTAATAACATATTTTTTACAGAATTTTAGCAAAAGTTTTTAGAAGAAAAGATTTGGGTTCTTACCAAAGATCCTTGCTAGAAAGGGTGATGATGACTTCTCTTCACCAAAGCTCCAATCTTTTTCGCTATCCTTGCTTGCTAATCCTCTATTGGTGAGTATGGGAGATTTGATAATGTCTATAGAGGATTGGATGGAGGAGATGGAGTTTTTAGGGTTTGTTTTGAGAGATTTCGGGGATGTATGGTGGAGGAGATGAGTTTTTGTGAAGGATGGAGAGATGTGCAATGGAGGAGATGATGTATAGATATTATGGGGAGTTTGTTGCTGCCAAAATTATGGAGAGGGAGAGGGGTTTTGGTTGGCCAAAGGTGTGGGAGAGAAAGATTAGGATTTGGTTAAGGTTTGGGATAAGTTGGTATATTTAAACATATCCTTAAATGAATTTTAAGCAGTCTAGGATTTAAATCCTATTTAATTTGATGCATTTAGCCATGGGGGGTTGCTTGGCCAAAATTAGCATGGTGGGGGTCCACTTGGCATGATTTGGTTGTTTGGTGAGTTGGCAAGTTGATTGGATTGTGGATTTAAAAAGAATATAGAACTATTTAATTCTATCTATATAATTACACTACAAAATCTGAATTAAATACAAATAAATATAATTATTAATATTTATTAATGCCCAACATGCCTACATAGGGTTGGGTTTGGCTTGGAAGAGGTTTGGGAAGGTTTGGTGCAACCGGGTCTCCTAAAAAGTCATAAAGGCTTTCTTAACTAATTAATTAAATAAAAATATAACTTGTGCCATAATTTGAATGGTTAACATGCAAGAGATTACAATATGACCATGGCATTCCTAACATGGTAGCATACTAGTTAAAGCACCCGACTACGCTAGGCATGCCATACTTTCTAGTCGTCTTGCATATTCAAACTCAACCATGGCTATAGTCCTTTTATATAATATAAATAAGATAAAAATAAATTAGAATTAAATAAAATCCAAAAATAATTTAAATATTCCTTTAAATTATAAAGGGTTTTACAGCTATGATCAATAAGAAGAGTACTTTTTCTGAACTTTATCCTGATAATGTCTTTGTCCTTGGTTGGTCTGCGCCTCACTGTCTGCGCCTCTGTGATGTTAGGTCGGTAGTGGGGACACTATCCTGTGCCATATGTCATCTGGACCATGGTAGGAAGAGGGTGGACGACGAGAGCACTCTTCTGCGCCTTGCATCAGCTATAATTTTTTATGCTTCTACAAATACATATGCGTGTGTATGTAGTGGATACATGAGTGTGAGTTTGGATGATATCAGAGTATTGTAATTAGAGGGAGACCCTTAGAGGTGTTGTGTAGGAAGAGCAATAGTAGGAACTGTATCCAAAAAATTGTTGAGTAGTAAAATCTAGGTGGTGTGTAGGTATCAGAAATCAGGGAGAGTCAAGGAGACTTGGGTAAACTGCATTATAATGTCTGTCCTGTCATATGGGTTCTTCACCTATGTATCAGGAATAGTAGCATAGTAATAGATTGAGAGGCACCAATTCATGTATAATAGGTGAGTATGTGTGTGCCACAGCGAGGATGAAAAGAAAGAAACCAAAACATGTATGAGTGTGCAGGAAAGGAAAGTGCAGATCGGGCAGCTAGTAGAACTGCTACCAATGCATCAACATGCAACAATAGCTGCTATAAAGAGCTGCCGGTGTACTAGGAGTCAGGGTAGGTTGATAGCCACCTGGGTTCACTGCTGGTAGGATAGTTCGAGATATAGAAAAATTACAAAACGGTAGGAAACAGTCCCATAAGCAAATAGCTAGGGATTTGGTTTGAGTGAGGTATCAGAGTATGTATTAGATGTAACTTAGGTAGGGTCATACAAATGTGAGTAAATGTGAGTGTAAGCCATAGAGCAGTAACAGGTGGGGTTCCTAGGTGTGTGTATGTGTTAGAAAATAGAACAAAAGTCAGTAGGGAAGGCTAAGTACCAGGATGGGAAGCACATAGGGGCTTAACAATAGAAATAAAGCTCAAAATAGGGTATGTGCAGTAGTAACATCAGTATTAGGTTTCAATGGGTGTTAGGATTACCTGGGTAATAAGATACCTAGAATAAGGGTAGTAGCATGCAAATAATAAATTATATGGATCTCCAAGAAACCTGTAAGTAGGCATGTGTATAAATATTCATATATATAGCAATAGGCATATAAGTTATGGCCTGGAAAGTCAAGAGGTAAATAGGATAGAGTAAGGTCATATCTTTCAAAGCTAGTAAATATATGCAGTCAAATATATGGGTTGTTTGCAAGAACAATGGGTAGAGCAGTTTAGTAAACCAAGACTAACATAGAAGTAGGGAGTCATAGAAATCTAAGAGCAAGTAGATAGGACTGGTCTTAAAACTCTAATATCAAGATTGATATGATTAATATAGGTCCTTTAGACTCTGACTCAGTGATCGACCCATATCCGCAGCTCAGGACTGTAGATAAGTACATATAATGATTGCTTTCATTTCTTTATTGTTTTTCCATTATATGTTATACATATGCATCTCCTGTTTTGCTGACACGCTTGTTACACGAGGTTTGTATTATGGATTCCTTATATGTCATATTTCGTGACTACTATGTTCGCGACTAATGTATGTACATGATTACTGTGTGATCTGTTTGAATCCATGAGTGCTAGTTGGGTGGAAAAATATCTCAGTAGACGTGTGAACTATCTTTTCCATCATATGGTCTTTCATGACGAATAGCAGCCGCATACGACATGTGCGGTTGGCCAGATTTATCCTTAGTCGTTTACATGTCGAACACGATATTAATTTCAACCCACTTAGATAGGTGTCGATTTACTTAATTTATCTTGCTTTCTTCATCACATACCATGTTATCATACTCACATGTTTCCTTCTAGTTGCCATGTCTTATTATGGAGT
>JANAVB010007197.1:1406274-1553774 GCA_029216955.1 Iris pallida
TACTCCTCCAGTCCCCAAACAGTTACAGTAGTTACAGTCAATGCTCTCAGGGAGAGTTCCGTGTTGCATCGTGGTTTAAACTTGCAGTAAAACGATTATTAAATAACTGTAAACTAACACAAAATGTACTTGCCTCAAAATAGACTGGACTGGAGAGGAAGAAGACTTCGAGTTGGAAATTTAGGATCGTCCTTGAATTTCTACATTCGAGAAATTGGCTCAAAATCCAGGTTTACCAATCTAACTACGCTAGTTGAAATCTCTAATTGTGTTCTAATCCATTTTAATTCTTTGTTAATAAAACACGAACAGAATACGGTTATTTGTGCATTGAATTAATAATGAGGAAAAGATTATTTTAAACTTTGTATTTTGGAAAACTCGTCGATATCAATTTAATTTGATTAAAACTTTGTATTTTCATAATTATAAATATAAAACTAAATTTCTTATTTTAGTGAGAAACACATGATCGTTAGTTAATATTAAAACTTGTAGATTTTAGGTGAGAAAATCTTTATTAATTTTTATATGAAAATAACTTTTATTAAATTTATTCGTATGCTACAAAAACACGCAAAATCAGCAAATAACCAAAAATCCTACGCTACCAAATTACAGTTACAGAACCAACAACCAGCTGGGCTTATGCCCATTACAATTTATTTACATAAATTGAAATAAGACAGAAACGGCCGTTAGTTCTTAAACTTTTAAATAAATTAAATAAATAATAAAAAATAAAGTAAATATGAACTAGTCTCAGATATAGTCCAATCGTCGACTAGGCTAATGCCTCAACGTCCGGGCGAAGCCGGTTTCGTTTGCACTTAGCCGGGGCCCATTGACCGATACGGTCGTCGCCCAAAATCCAAATATTAAATATATAATTCCAAAATCCATTTTAAAATCGTTTTTAAAATATACTTTAAATTTACGAAAAAATCCGGCAGCATTTCCTCTATTTTTGGTCAACCCAAAAACTGGGAAATATGTCGATAATCTTTCCTGCAAATCTCAAACCAGGGAATCCCAAAATATATATATAAAATAAATCCACAACCAATCCACAGATTAATTCGGAACGACCCGAAATAGTTTCGGAAGTCCGAATTCAACCAAAAATGCCACAGCACAATACCGAAAATATCCGGAGGCTAAAATATACCAAAAACCAATTTCTGAAAAGTTCCGAAAAATTCAAAACAACCAACAGAACTTTTTCGAAGGTTCCAACACTACGACGTCGCTAAAAACCAAATTCCCAGGAGGGAATCGGGGACCATTCTCATCACAGACTAAAGAAAATGGGATGGGACAGGGGTTATACCTCGGGTTGCTCGGCTAGAGCTCTCAGATGATAGAATAAAGAAAGAATAATTCGCGAACAGCAGGTCGGGATCAGCCGGAACGCTGGACAGCGCTGGACGTTGCCGCGAAAGTGCGGGAAGACGCTGCGGAAACGCCGAAGAGGCGCTGGGAACCGGGGTCACCGAAACCGCGAGCTAGGGCATGCGGACAGAGCGCGCGCGGGTCCGGGGAAGCCGGGGGAGCCGTGGGGAAACTAGAGAGGGGTGCTGTCGGGGTCGAAGGGGGTCGGCAAGAGGGGGTTGGCCGCACTTGGGGGCCACGACGAGGGGCACGGGCCAGGGGAGGTGACCGGCGGGGTGCAGCGCGGTGGGGCACGCGCTGAAGGGGGCTCGGCGTCGGGCGCCGGAGGTGCGCAGGGCCGGGGCGCTGGCTGCCGGCGAAGGGTCGGCCGGAGATCGGCCGCGCTGAGTGGTCGACGCCGCAAAGGAGGGGGCTCGGGGTTTCGGCTGATGGAAGAGGGGTTTGCTACTCTCTGGGAAGAAGAATAGAGGGAGAGGGTTGAGTGCTAATGATCTGTGAGAGAGTGAGAGGGAAGGGAAGTTTATCTCTTCTCTGAATGAGAATAAGGAGGGGGATAGTGTTCTGTAGGGGGAGTTTAGAGAATGGGGGGTTATAAGAAGAGAAGTGGAGGATTATGCTGTGGAAGAGAGGGATTGAAGGGGAGAGAATTAAGGAGGAGTTGAGAATGTGAAACGAGGGGTTGGTGCTCGTGGGGTTGGTAGTGGGTTCTGTGTGTGGTTGTTTGATAATGGAGTTATAAAGAGTGAATTAAAGAAGGGGGTTAACAGGGAGTAAAAGTAGGAGTAAAATATAGGGAGAGGGGAGAACGTGGGGTGTTGAAGTGTTGGTTTTCTTTGAGGTATTGGAGAGTGGAGTTATAAGGAGGAATGTGGTGTTATGCTGGAGTAACCGTAGGAGAGGAAAGTGAGGGGGTGTGTGTGCTGGTCCAGCGTGGACCAGCTCTAAAGTAATAAATATTTAATTATTATTTTTTTAAAAAAAGATAGAAGCCAGAATTCAAAAGAGAGGATTGGGTCAGGACTGGGTCTGGGTTCGGGAATCGGGTCCGGGCTCGGGTCTGATCGACAAACAAAAACCATGTTTATTATTTTCGAAATTGATTTTTTAAAACCCAAAATGATACTAATAATGATAATAATAATATTATTTCACATTCAAAACTGGGTTTCACAATCTTTCCTCCTTAGAAAATTTCGTCATCGAAATTAAAGGCAGGATAGGAGAAACAAACAGGTACGGGTACTACGCCCATAACTCAGGTCCAACAATAAGAATTTCCAAGGCAGTCGTGGATGAGACGGTTTAGGGACAAGTTTCTTTTATGATATCATCCATGCAGAAAAATACAAAAGCGAACCAAAGTACACGAGGTTGATCAGACCATCATGCACCAGTCCTGATTAGACAATATATTAGTGGGTACACCCAATAAAATACTGTCATGATCAAGCTTGATAAAGAGATAGCTTGCAAAACTATGCTAACTTAGCAGCATCAGTCAAGTTTAGAACGAAAAGATAAGAAATAGGAGTTATGTGATGGCTCAAATTCTGATCTTTTTCTCACCTCTGACTACGCTTGCAACTGGTTTCTCTGGCACTGAAAGGTTGAGTCCAATCTTTAGCTCTGAATTATCCAAAATGTGACTCAGATCCGGAGTGTAGCGTCTGAGCTATGATACGTAGAAGACGTTGTGCACACTCTCAAGATTAGCTGGTAGAGCTAACCGGTACGCTACTTTTCCAACTCGTCTTAAAACTTCTAATGGCCTGATGTACCTGGCCTCAATTTCCCAGCTCCGTCAAAACTGATCGTTCCTCTGGTAGAAGAAAACTTCACAAAAATGCTATCTCCTACTTCAAACTCCACTGGTCGTCGACTACTATCAACCCAATGCTTCTGTCTGTCCTGGGCAATCCTGAGCTTGTCTCTGATCATTCTCACCTTCTCTGCTGCATCGGTCACCATCTCAGGTCCAAGCAATACTCGTTCTCCGACGTCGTCCCAAGCAAGTGGAGTGCGGCAACGACGTCCATAGAGTGCCTCGAACGGTGTCATACCGATACTAGCTTAGTAAGTGTTGTTGTAGGAGAATTCTACCAAGTGTAAATGGTCTTCCCAAGACCCTCCAAATTCCAAGACGCAGGATCTCAGCATGTCTTCTAGCGTCTGTATTGTTCTCTCCGATTGCCCGTCAGTCTGGGGATGGTAGGCGGTACTGAACTTCAGTTGTGTTCCCAAACTGTCATGCAAACTCTTCCAAAAGTGAGAGGTAAATCTAGTATCTCTGTCAGATACGATACTTACCGGAACTCCATAAATTCGGTAGATGTGCCGCATGTACAGTGCTGCCAGATTCTCGATGGATAGACCAACCTTGAAGGGGATAAAGTGAGCTGACTTCGTCAGTCGGTCCACGATAACCCAAATGGCATCCTTCCCTCCTTGGGATCGAGGCAGTCCCGACACAAAATCCATTGTTATGTGCTCCCATTTCCACTCCGGAATGTCAAGCGGCTGCAATAGTCCTGCTGGTCTCTGTCTGCTAGCCTTCACTTGTTGACAAATTAAATATCTAGCAACATACTTGGATACGTCCTTCTTCATTCCGTACCACCACACTATTATACGCATATCCCGGTACATTTTGTTGGCTCCAGGATGTATGGAGTACTGCGACTGGTGCGCTTCTTGCATCAACTCGTTCCTCAGTTCGCCAGTTGGTATACAGAGCCTCGTACCATTCTTCAGTGCTCCGTCGCTGGCGATTGAGAATCCTTCAAGTGTTCCTGCCAGCACTTGATCTCTAAGTTTGCAAAGTGTCTCGACTTGAAACTGCGTCTCCTTGATTTTTGTCCATCAGACTTGAGCTTACTTGCAACTTCATCAACAATGGATCAGCATCCAGCTCCTTCTAAGTGAAATCAAACTTGTGGTCTGTAAATATTTCTACTCTCTCTCCATAAAGGTATTGCTTCCATAACTTCAATGCAAATATCACCTGCTGTAAGCTCCAAATCATGTGTGGGATTAAGTCCGTAATTGTCTAGATGCATAAGCAATCACTTTTCTATGTTGTTGAAGAACGCAACCCAGTCCTTTATCTGAGGTATCACTGTAGATTGAGAAACCACCAGTTCATGCGGGTAGCGCAAGGGTTGGTGTAGTAGTAAGCCTTTTTTTCAGCTCCTCGAATGATGCCTGGCAATCTTCCGTCCAGATGAACTCTTCATTCTTCCGAGGGAGCTTCGTCATCGGCTCAGCAATTCTGGCAAAACTCTTCACGAACTTCCGGTAGTAGCCAGCCAAGCCCAATAAACTCCTGATTTCAGCAACTGAGCTTGGGGTAGACCACTTCTCAACAGCGGCTATCTTCTTCGGATCCATCAAAATTCCTTCTCCGCTTCTTCTTCCTTAAGGTTTTTATAACTTTCCTGAGGCGCTCTTCGTGCTCCTCTTTCGTCTTTGAATAGATCAGAATGTCATCGATGACGACAACAACAATTGATCTAGGTATTCATGGAAAACCTTGTTCATAAGATTCATGAACACCGCAGGAGCATTCGTCAATCAAAACGGCATGACCAAGAATTCAAACTAACCATACTTGGTGTTGAATACCGTCTTGGAAATATCTTCCTTCTTGAACCTGATCTGATGGTAGCCAGATCTAAGATCAATCTTCAAAAACACCTTGGTTCCGCTCAATTGATCAAATAGGTCATCGATCCGGGGCAGAGGGTACTTGTTATTGATGGTGATATTGTTCAGCGCCCGGTAGTTGATGCACATCCGTTCTGTTCCATCCTTCTTGGGTACAAACAAGATAGGTACTCCCCAGGATGAAGCTCCGTCTCGAATGAATCCCAGAGCCTTCAGTTCATTGATCTGGTCCTTCATCTCCTTGGCCTCCTTCAGGTTGACTCTGTAGCATCCCTTAAAATAGGGGAGAGCCGGGGACTAGGTCAATAGTAAACTCTATGTCTAGATCTGGGGTAATCCGGGAAAACTATCAGGAAAAACATCTACCATAAAGGTGTAACTAAGAATTTTATTCATGAAGGAGAATTACAGCAAGACTCTCATGATTATTCTAAGGACATTCTGTTACAACTTCCTATAACAATTGATAATGCTATTCAGCAGTCCTAGGTATTAATCCTCATGGCTCTGGCTCTTGTACGAGCAGTCTCCAACTGTTTCATATTCTTCTACGATCCTCGAGTCTGCATCATGCCCTTCTGCACTGGGTGTAGGAGGCAAGGTCTGCTCGATAGGAAGAGAGTCCCTAGGTTGCGGCATAGCTGGTGTTGCTGGAATATGTGCTCTGGTTTGATGGAAAGATAAGGGCAGTCCTTTACCCGATGTTCAGCAGATCCATATGCCAAACATTTCCCCAATCTCTTGCGACAAATATTGGCTTGGTGACCAAGCCTTTTACAGTAGTCATAAACCAATAGCTTCTTACGCTATGACTGCCGGATAGGGCTCAAATATCTTCTAGGTTCAGGGGTATCCCTCCTAGGACGAGGTTCCGCTCCAACTTGGTTTAAGATAGCTAAGGCTACATCATTGACGTTCTTCATGTCTTCTCTCGTGATATTTATCTGTTCCTGCTGGGCTTCATCTTGAGCTTTCTGGAACTCCAGGATTTTTTGAAATAGGGCAACCATTTGGGAGGTGTTTGCTGGTACTGGTGGAGCAACAGGAATGTATACTCCACCAAGAAAATGCAACTCATTTTGAGAAGAGATGGGATTTGCCAGTGTAGTGAAAACTTCACTGGATGCATCATGGGGACGGTCAATCAGCCGCGAGGGAATAAACCCTGGACTTGGTTGAGGAGATGGGGTATGATCCGTAGATGACACCTCATCGCCAGCAAGATTGGTCTTATCCTTGGTTATATTCTGGAAGGTTTAGGGTGCAAACATAATCAAGGTAGCCTACCAGTCTATAATCAAACAAAAATATTTATTTTAATATAATTCAGACCTATGTTGTGACAAATCAACGTTCTAGTGTTCTAATTGTTTCTAGGTATGTTTTCCTAAGTTGTTGTTCATGGACCTGTATGGGCCACCACTAAAAACATGTCACGACCCGGTCCCAATTTCTTGGGTCGAATCGGATCATGCCCAGCCTGCACCGTTGTTGAGACGACGGCAGTAAGCTGTATCACTCTTGCAGGTAATAAACAACACAGTCTAATTGCCACAACTTTAATAATTCGAATAGTTTAAAACTTTTTTTACAATAAAATGAAAGATACATCTGAATTACATTGTTTTTCACAAACATCATGAAGAAGAAGAAAATCTAGGCAACCAGCTCATCAGTCTCGAGATCATCGTCCTCTAGTTGGGATCTCGGGAAAATACCGCGGAACAAAGCATCATCAGTGATACCTAAAATGTTGGGTCTCCAGTCAGGAGGGAGCAAAGTACAATTCATGCTAATTTAATAGTTGAAATAATAATAGAATTATGCACTTTTAAACAGTTTTGAAATCAACAATTTAAGCAGTAATAGTTTTAAAACAGTTACAGTTCTGTGATGTGAATAGGCAATGAAATATGACCGGCTTGGATTTGTTACAGTTCAGATACGGCTTATCCCCGTGTGTATGAGGGGTAAGCTAATAGTTACAGTAGTTTGGATGTGGTCATACTCATTACACTACTCCCCCAGTCCCCAAACAGTTACAGTAGTTACAGTAGTTACAGTCAATGCTCTCAGGGAGAGTTCCGTGTTGCATCGTGGTTTAAACTTGCAGTAAAGCGATTATTAAATAACTGTAAACTAACACAAAATGTACTTGCCTCAAAATAGACTAGACTGGAGAGGAAGAAGACTTCGAGTTGGGAATTTAGGATCGTCCTCGAATTCCTATATTCGAGAAATTGGCACAGAATTCAGGTTTACCAATCTAACTACGCTAGTTGAAATCTCTAATTGTGTCCTAATCCATTTTAATTCTTTGTTAATAAAACACGAACAAAACACGGTTATTTGTGCGTTGAATTAATAACGAGGGAAAGATCATTTTAAACTTTATATTTTGGAAAACTCGTCGATATCAATTTAATTTGATTAAAACTTTGTATTTTCATAATTATAAATATAAAACTAAATTTCTTATTTTAGTGAGAAATACATGATCGTTAGTTAATATTAAAACTTATAGATTTTAGGTGAGAAAATCTTTATTAATTTTTATATGAAAATAACTTTTATTAAATTTATTCGTATGCTACAAAAACTCGCAAAATCAGCAAATAACCAAAAATCCTACGCTACCAAATTACAGTTACAGAACCAACAACCAGCTGGGCTTATGCCCATTACAATTTATTTACATAAATTGAAATAAGACAGAAACGGCCGTTAGTTCTTAAACTTTTAAATAAATTAAATAAATAATAAAAATAAAGTAAATATGAACTAGTCTCAGATATGGTCCAATCGTCGACTAGGCTAATGCCTCAACGTTCGGGAGAAGCCGGTTTCGTTTGCACTTAGCCGGGGCCCATTGACCGATACGATCGTCGTCCAAAATCCAAATATTAAATATATAATTCCGAAATCCATTTTAAAATTGTTTTTAAAATATACTTTAAATTTACGGAAAAATTTGGCAGCATTTCCTCTATTTTTGGTGTCACCCCCCATTTCCTGTATTACGTATTTATGCTCGTATTTGATTTTGGCACGTATTTTAATTTTCTCGACTTACGGATTTTGGTTTCTCGTAAATGGGTTTTGGACCATGGCTTGGTTTTATTTTGTGGAAGTTGGTTTGGTTTGGTTCATCATGAATGGAACACCTTAACCTACACTCCTCCCTCAACACACCACAACTCCCCCACTTTATAACACCACCTACTTTTCTCTCTCCTCTTTATTCTCTCATTTATTTCTTACAAACTTCTTCTTCTTCCTTCTTCCACACAACTCCCCAACCAATAGGCAAGTGCACCTTGCCAACAAATAAGCACCCAATTTTATTTGTCCATTTGATAGATTAGGACATGTAGATCAACATTAGAACTTGGAATTTGTGATTTGGAGCTTTCATTCTTCTAGATCTAGGTTTTAACCATTTTTTGGAAATCCTTGGTTTTGATCTATTAAACTTTGATTTTTGCTTGTTTTGATGCTTCCATGTGGAAGAGAATTCAATTTTACTCAAGTTAGAACTTTGAAAATCTAGATTTGGTTTTAATTTGACAAAAATATGAAGAATTGAAGTTCTTAGTGTTCTTGGACTTGCTCTCGGCCAGGAAGAACAGCCCCCTGCCTTGCGCTTTTTAGCGCATGGCCGATTGCGCACCCCCGGCCTGTGCTCTTTAGCGCATGGCCGATTGTGCAATCACTTGGCCAGTGCTTTGCGCTGCGCTGGACTGCGCTGGCGCAAGCCAGCCATGCGCAAGCCAGCCATGCGCAAGCCAGCCTTGCGCAAGCCATCCCTTGCGCAGTTCATGTCTGCGCAACCCATTTCCTGCGCAACCCATTTCCTACGCAACCCATTTCCTGCGCAATCCATCTGCTGCACAGCTCATCCTACGCACTTGGCACCCTGTGCAGTTGGTACCCTGCGCAACTCACCCTGCGCACTTGGCACCCTGCGCAGTGCATACCCTGCACAACCTACTTGTCTATGATGAATTTGTTATTTCTTGATCTTGGCTCTTCTATAGTCCTATTTTATATTAGTATTTTATTAGGTATTTTATGCCCATTTTATATCCTTACGCCTTTTGGCATGAACTTGATTTTACTTAATATGTTTGGAATGTCTATTGTACATGGCATAGTATGGCAAGGACCTAGCATAACACGACAGTGACCCGTAGTGGTGCACTCCTGACATGACCAACCTGACATGACTGTGACCCGTAGAGGTGCACTCCTAACAAGCACCCTGACATGATTTACCTTGATAACTTGATAGTGGCCCGTGGCGGCGCACTCTTGACTTGACTTGACTTGATAACTTGACTTGACTTGCCTTGACACCGTAGGTGTTCCTGCTCGCTTGTTTGCATAATCCACTTGTCTTGTCTTGCATCATGTCTAGGACGTGACTTCCTGGGTACCACGGCCAGGGACTCGCGCTAAATTGGATTAGGCTAATTATTAGATCAAACTAGAACATGGAGAATTCCCAGTCACAGGCAATCTCGTTATCTGGGCGCTTTAATGGACTTGTAGCTTGCCGACGAGTAGAGCACATTTCCAGCACACTGTCATGTGTTGCACCCTCTAAGTCACCTAAGGGTACATTTGTCTCCCGGGCGATGTACCCAACTATAACTCTCAACCCGCGGAAGGATAACTGGATGGTCTGCAGGGCTTGGGACTGGGAGTTTCTCACTTGCATCTTGTTAGTAATTAGGCTTGTGATAACCCTAGTTAGTTAAAGTAGTAAGCCGTAGTACTTGCTTGGCCGATTGTGAATGAATGGTGTCCAGCCTTGTCTAAGTCTTGTCTAGCCCCTGTACCTGGAACTCTTGATCATGATTGTTTTACTTATCTCCAACGATAAATGGGTAGAGACAGTGAGCTATTCAGGCGAAGGGTTACAGTCCCGATCCTTGTTTGGTTTAAGGATTGTAACCTGGCTCCCGGAATGGTTCCACGTCCCTAGTCGTTTATCGCCCTGTGTACTTTACTACTTGTACTTCTTTTATTCTTTATGTTCTGATATGCTGGCTTTTGTTCTTATTTGTGGCCTCCTTTATGGTACTTGCTCTTTCTGGGGTTTGACCCAGCTGGTTTTGTGTGGCCAGATTTCGGAGCAGCTCCCGAGGATCTACCAAGCTTCCAGTCCAATGGTGACAACTAGACGGAACCCGGGCCAAGAGTGGGTCTTCCTTTTTGTTTCACCCACTTATATGTAAATTTATTCTTTTGAGGCGTTTAGCCGACGAGCACCTGTTAGCTCGATGCACATTTACTTACTGTCTGCCTACGGGCTGTAAACATGATTAACAAATCCTACGGTTGATCATGTATGACTGAACTCTTGCAAGTCCTATCATTTTGTACGACTAGCTTCATGATCATCCAATATGTAATATTTGGGACGCCTTATATATATATATTGATGCTCTAATATCTTGTAACTCTGTTAATTGCTTGAGATTGAGACAATAGGCTTGACCTTAAGAGACTGCTGGCTTGTAGTAAACCCTCATATCTAGACAGCCGTGACCGTATAGTTGAGATGTATTCTATTTCAATATACGTAGCTGGCTATGTCTGCCCCCGCTCTCCAGTATTCTGGTTCTGGGGCGTGACACAGTTTAAGTGGTGGCCCATACAGGTCTTGGCATTCAAGAAATGTGAGGGTTTACCGAATAGATGTCTCAATCAATATTCGTCCTTGATCTCTGCTCGTATCTTCAAATCCCTGAGAATCTCGACCTGATCACATTGTTTGTATCATTGATCTGTCCTGGTCCTTTTCTTATTGTTCCCTATGTCGTCTTCTTCAGCGGCATTACTCCCGGACCTGCCAACCAGCCAGAGGAAGCTCGACAAGCACCCCAGCGCCAGGAAGATCAAGCTCAGCACTCTGGGGTAGCCTCCCGAGTTATGCTTCCCGGAGGCTCGGAACCTCCAGTTCAGGCAGCTCTGCCCGCTCAACCAGCTAGACAGGATGAGGGACCTTTGGTAGGGCTTATCAGAGAACTACTTGCATCCCAAGATCGTCGAGGCGACACCTTGCACCAGGAAGTTCATGATGCACTAAACCGAGGAGGTCCCCAAGGGAATCAGGCGACCAACAGTTTTAAGCGCTTGAACCCTCCCTTCTTTGACGGCAGTGAAGATGCGATTGCCGCGGACGCTTGGCTTCAGGATACCAAGGTGGTTCTAGAAGCAGCTAGGACACCTGAGAATGAGAAGGTGGCCGTGGTACGGCTACAGTTGTTAGACTTGGCTCGCGATTGGTGGGCGGCTCAGGCCATGGGATCAGCAATACCAGTCACTTGGGCGACGTTCAGAGAGAGATTCCAGATAAAGTACTTCGATGCGGTAGCACGGTACGACCTGCGGACCCGGTTCACCAACTTGAAGCAAGAAGGCAGGACGGTCGATGGCTATGCGACCGAGTTTTCCAGGCTGAGTAGGTTCGCCCCCACTTTGGTGGCGACCGAGTTCGATAGGGCTCAGCGGTTCCAGCAAGGGCTGCACTTAGAGATATTATTGGCTGTCGAGCAGTTCGAGCACCAGACGTTCGATGCAGTATTGAAGGCAGCGAGGAGGCATGAGTATACCTCCCGGAGAATTGTGGACAGGACTGGAGGCATAAAGCGGTCCCACAACCAGATGCACCAATCTTCAGCTCCAGTCCCAGCAGCTAGGGGTATAACCATTGGAATTCCGAGGCGGGCGGCCTCAGTGACGTCGGTTCAGCATTCGACCCCGACGTACCCACAGCAGCAACAGCAGTACCCGAGGCCATTGGCGCCCCAGGCCCAGGCCTTCCAGCAGCAGTTCACCCAGGCTCCAGCACAGAACCGACAGAGGGGATTCCAGCAGAGGGGACCCGCAGCTAGAGGTTAGGCTATGATGATGACCATGGAAGAAGAAGTTGCACCAGGTGAGGTAGTGGCAGGTACTATTCTCGTCAACACCTTTCCAGCATCTGTATTATTTGATTCTGGTGCATCGCATTCATTCATGTCTGCACGATTCGCGACACGGATAGGATTGGAGCCCGAGTCATTATCAGTGAGGCTCAATATACTTACTGGTAATGGTCTTGTGGGAGTAGATCGAGTATTTTCCTCGTGTCGAATCGTAGTTAGCGGTAGAGAATTCCCCGCTAGGCTCATAGAGTTCCCTATGGCAGACTATGATGTAGTCCTAGGCATGGATTGGTTGAGGAACCATTATGCTAGGATAGACTGCCATGTTGGCAGAGTTGTCTTTAGTATTCCCGGAGGGCCAGAGTTTTCATTTTCCAGAGGCGCCGTGGAGCCTTCTCCCCCAGTATTGCAGATGGCAGTAGCAGCAGCGCAGTTGCCCCGAATAGTTGAAGAGTTTCCAGATGTCTTCCCAGAGGAACTTCCAGGGATGCCACCAGAGCGAGAGATCGAGTTCACCATCGACTTGATTCCCGGGACAGCACCAGTATCAGAGCGAGTCTACAGGATGGCGCCTTCAGAATTGGAGATTTTGTACAAGATGATTGAAGAACTTAGGACCAAGGGATTCATTCATGCTAGTGGATCACCTTGGGGAGCCCCGATGCTTCTTGTGAAAAAGAACGATGGTACGTCTAGGCTATGTGTTGATTATCGTACCTTGAACTCAGTGACAATCAAGAACAGATACCCTCTCCCGAGGATAGATGACTTGTTTGATCAACTCAAGGGGGCTTCAGTTTTCTCGAAGATAGACTTACGGTCAGGATACCACCAGATCAGAGTCAGAGAGTAGGACATCCCGAAGACGGCGTTCAGATCTAGGTACGGGCATTGTGAGTTTCTAGTTATGCCCTTTGGAGCGACCAATGCGTCGGCAGTGTTCATGGACCTCATGAACCGTATTTTTATGCCTTACTTGGATCAGTTTGTGATAGTGTTCCTTGATGACATCCTGGTCTACAGTAAGAGTGAAGCAGAGCATGAGCAGCATCTCAGAGTTGTCCTCCAGATTCTCAGAGAGCACCAGTTGTATGCCAAGTTCAGTAAATGCGAGTTCTGGCTCGATCGCATTTCTTACTTAGGTCACATCATTACCAGAGGAGGAGTGAAAGTGGATCCCCAGAAGATTGTAGCTATCGAGGCATGGCCAGTACCCAGCTCAGTGGCAGAAGTTCGCAGCTTTCTTGGACTGGCCGGCTACTACCGGCGGTTCGTCTCTGATTTTGCAAGGATTTCAGTACCGATGACCCAGTTGACCCGCAAGGATGTGCCGTTCGTTTGGACAGCAGAATGTCAGGAATTATTTGAGAAGTTGAAGCGAGGTTTGATAACGGCTCCCATTCTCACCCTTCCAGATGGGACCGGAGGATTCACAGTTTATTGCGACGCTTTAGGCAGAGGATTGGGATATGTTTTGATGCAGCATGGGAAGGTAATTGCTTATGCGTCACGTCAACTCCTTGATCATGAGAAGAATTACCCGACCCACGACTTGGAGCTAGCAGCAGTAGTGTTTGCACTTAAGTTATGGAGGCACTACTTGTACGGAGACAGAGTGGAGATATTTACTGATCATAAGAGCCTGAAGTATGTTTTCACCCAGAAGGATCTTAATATGCGGCAGAGAAGATGGCTCGAGCTACTTGTGGACTATGATGTGGACTTGCAGTATCACCCAGGGAAGGCCAATGTGGTAGCAGATGCGTTAAGCCGGAGAGCCGGAGTTTATTTCTTGACGGCGCAACCAGAGCTATTGGCAGATCTTTAGAAGATGGGAATTGAAGTTGTCCTCCCTTCCAACGTGGCCTTGATGGCCAGCCTACAGATTCAGTCCACCATAGTTGAGAGGATCCGGACAGCACAGTTAACAGATTCCAAGATTCAGCGGCTCAGAGCAGAGTGCGAGGCAGGAAGAAGGCCAGAGTTATGTATTCATGAGGATGGTACACTTCGACACGGCACGCGTCTTTGTGTACCCAGTGGAGATATCAGACAGGAAGTCATGGCAGAGGCTCACAGTTCGCAGTACTCCATTCACCCAGGCGGCACGAAGATGTACAGAGATATTCGTCAACACTTTTGGTGGAATGGTATGAAGAGGGAGATAGCCCGGTATGTCTCTCGATGTTTGGTTTGCCAACAAGTCAAGGCTGAACATCAGAGGCCAGCTGGACTTCTTCAATCTTTACCGATCCCAGAATGGAAATGGGAGCACATCACCATAGATTTCGTGACTGGGTTACCCAGATCTCCGGCAGGCAGAGATGCTATTTGGGTCATTGTAGACAGGCTTACCAAGGTGGCACACTTTCTTCCATTTAGAGTTGGACAGTCGACGGCGTAGCTAGCAGAGATGTATCTCAGGCAGATCGTCAGACTTTACGGAGTGCCAGTCAGCATAATATCATATAGGGATACGAGATTCACATCGCACTTCTGGCGCAGTCTTCATCAAAGTTTGGGGACTCGTCTCAAGTTCAGCTCAGCGTATCATCCGCAGACAGATGGGCAGTCAGAGCGTACTATACAAACCCTCGAAGATATGTTGCGGTCGTGTACCCTTGACTTCGGTGGTTCGTGGGAGGATCACCTACACCTGGTAGAATTCTCGTACAACAATAGTTTCCAGGCCAGTATCCAGATGGCACCCTTCGAGGCTCTGTATGGTAGGAAGTGCAGATCCCCGTTAGCATGGGACGATGTCGGAGAGAGGCAGATGCTTGGTCCAGAACTGATTTCTCAGACGGTTGAAGTGGTTAGGAGAGTCAGAGATCACCTCCGAGTTGCTCAGGATCGCCAGCGCCATTGGGCCGATGCTCATCGGCGTCCCTTAGAATTTGCCGTCGGCGACCATGTATTCCTTAGGATCTCGCCTACCCGCGGCGTCATTCGTTTTGGCGTACGGGGAAAGCTTAGTCCTAGGTATATAGGGCCGTTCGATATTCTGGAGCGAGTAGGCGATGTGTCCTATCGTCTCGCTCTTCCGCCGTCGCTAAGTGAGGTACATGATGTATTCCATGTGTCCCAATTATGACGGTACATCCCGGACCCGAGCCATATCCTAGAACATTCGGAATTGGTTGTTGGTACCAACCTTTCGTATGAGGAGAGGTCCGTGTCTATTTTGGACCGGAGGGAAAAGACGCTCAAGAACAAGACTATTAACTTAGTCCGTGTTGCTTGGGGTCATCACTCTCTAGGTGAGTCAACGTGGGAGCGTGAGGACGACATCCGATCGCGATATCCCTACCTGTTTGACTCGTGAGGTATAATGTCTTTCTTATGCCTTACGCTTTCCCTTCCTTGCTTGCATTGTATGATTGTATGATTGAACTGCTTAACGTAGCTTGCCTGTGCTTAGTATAGCTTGTCGTGGCAATCTCTAGCTCCTTGATTAAATTCCGAGGACGGAATTCTTTGAAGGTGGGTAGAGTTGTCACCCCCATTTCTTGTATTACGTATTTATGCTCGTATTTGATTTTGGCACGTATTTTAATTTTCTCGACTTGCGGATTTTGGTTTCTCGTAAATGGGTTTTGGACCATGGCTTGGTTTTATTTTGTAGAAGTTGGTTTGGTTTGGTTCATCATGAATGGAACACCTTAACCTACACTCCTCCCTCAACACACCACAACTCCCCCACTTTATAACACCACCTACTTTTCTCTCTCCTCTTTATTCTCTCATTTATTTCTTACAAACTTCTTCTTCTTCCTTCTTCCACACAACTCCCCAACCAATAGGCAAGTGCACCTTGCCAACAAATAAGCACCCAATTTTATTTGTCCATTTGATAGATTAGGACATGTAGATCAACATTAGAACTTGGAATTTGTGATTTGGAGCTTTCATTCTTCTAGATCTAGGTTTTAACCATTTTTCGGAAATCCTTGGTTTTGATCTATTAAACTTTGATTTTTGCTTGTTTTGATGCTTCCATGTGGAAGAGAATTCAATTTTACTCAAGTTAGAACTTTAAAAATCTAGATTTGGTTTTGATTTGACAAAAATATGAAGAATTGAAGTTCTTGGTGTTCTTGGACTTGCTCTCGGCCAGGAAGAACAGCCCCCTGCCTTGCGCTTTTTAGCGCATGGCCGATTGCGCACCCCCGGCCTGTGCTCTTTAGCGCATGGCCGATTGTGCAATCACTTGGCCAGTGCTTTGCGCTGCGCTGGACTGCGCTGGCGCAAGCTAGCCATGCGCAAGCCAGCCATGCGCAAGCCAGCCTTGCGCAAGCCATCCCTTGCGCAGTTCATGTCTGCGCAACCCATTTCCTGCGCAACCCATTTCCTTGCGCAGTTCTAAGTCTTGTCTAGCCCCTGTACCTGGAACTCTTGATCATGATTGTTTTACTTATCTCCAACGATAAATGGGTAGAGACAGTGAGCTATTCAGGCGAAGGGTTACAGTCCCGGTCCTTGTTTGGTTTAAGGATTGTAACCTGGCTCCCGGAATGGTTCCACGTCCCTAGTCGTTTATCGCCCTGTGTACTTTACTACTTGTACTTCTTTTATTCTTTATGTTCTGATATGCTGGCTTTTGTTCTTATTTGTGGCCTCCTTTGTGGCACTTGCTCTTTCTGGGGTTTGACCCAGCTGGTTTTGTGTGGCCAGATTTCGGAGCAGCTCCCGAGGATCTACCAAGCTTCCAGCCCAATGGTGACAACTAGACGGAACCCGGGCCAAGAGTGGGTCTTCTTTTTTGTTTCACCCACTTATATGTAAATTTATTCTTTTGAGGCATTTAGCCGACGAGCACCTGTTAGCTCGATGCACATTTACTTACTGTCTGCCTACGAGCTGTAAACATGATTAACAAATCCTAGGGTTGATCATGTATGACTGAACTCTTGCTAGTCCTATCATTTTGTACGACTAGCTTCATGATCATCCAATATGTAATATTTGGGACGCCTTATATATATATATTGATGCTCTAATATCTTGTAACTCTGTTAATTGCTTGAGATTGAGACAATAGGCTTGACCTTAAGAGACTGCTGGCTTGTAGTAAACCCTCATATCTAGACAGCCGTGACCGTATAGTTGAGATGTATTCTATTTCAATATACGTAGCTGGCTATGTCTGCCCCCGCTCTCCAGTATTCTGGTTCTGGGGCGTGACATTTGGTCAACCCAAAAACTGGGAAATATGCCGATAATCTTTCCTGCAAATCCCAAACCAGGGAATCCCAAAATATATATATAAAATAAATCCACAACCAATCCATAGATTAATTCGGAACGACCCGAAATAATTTCGGAAGTCCGAATTCAACCAAAAACGCCACAGCACAACACCGAAAATATCCGGAGGCTAAAATATACCAAAAACCAATTTCCGAAAAGTTCCGAAAAAATCAAAACAACCAACAGAACCTTTCCGAAGGTTCCAACACTACGACGTCGCTAAAAACCGAATTCCCAGGAGGGAATTCGGGACCATTCTCATCACAGACTAAAGAAAATGGGACGGGACAGGGGTTATACCTCGGGTTACTCGGCTAGAGCTCTCAGATGATAGAATAAAGAAAGAATAATTCGCGAACAGCAGGGCGGGATCAGCCGGAACGCTGGACAGCGCTGGACGATGCCGCGAAAGCGCGGGGAGACGCTACAGAAACGCCGAAGAGGCGTTGGGAACCGGGGTCACCGAAATCGCGAGCTAGGGCACGCGGACAGAGCGCGCGCGGGTCCGGGGAAGCCGGGGGAGCCGCGGGAAAACCAGAGAGGGGTGCTGTCGGGGTCGAAGGGGGTCGGCCAGAGGGGGTTGGCCGCACGGGGAGGCCACGACGAGGGGCGCGGGCCAGGGGAGGCGACCGGCGGGGCGCAGCGCGGTGGGGTGCGCGCTGAAGGGGGCTCGGCGTCGGGCGCCAGAGGTGCGCAGGGCCGGGGCGCTGGCTGCCGGCGAAGGGTCGGCCGGAGGTCGGCCGCGCTGAGGGTCGACGCCGCACAGGAGGGGGCTCGGGGTTTCGGTTGATGGGAGAGGGGTTTGCTACTCTCTGGGAAGAAGAATAGAGGGAGAGGGTTGAGTGCTAATGATCTGTGAGAGAGTGAGAGGGAAGGGAAGTTTATCTCTTCTCTGAATGAGAATAAGGAGGGGGATAGTGTTCTGTAGGGGGAGTTTGGAGAATGGGGGGTTATAAGAAGAGAAGTGGGGGATTATGCTGTAGAAGAGAGGGATTAAAGGGGAGAGAATTAAGGAGGAGTTGAGAATGTGAAACGAGGGGTTGGTGCTCGTGGGGTTGGTAGTGGGTTCTGTGTGTGGTTGTTTGATAATAGAGTTATAAAGAGTGAATTAAAGAAGGGGGTTAACAGGGAGTAAAAGTAGGAGTAAAATATGGGGAGAGGGGAGAACGTGGGGTGTTGAAGTGTTGGTTTTCTTTGAGGTGTTGGAGAGTGGAGTTATAAGGAGGAATGGGGTGTTATGCTGGAGTAACCGTAGGGGAGGAAAGTGAGGGGGTGTGTGTGTGCTGGTCAAGCGTGGACCAGCTCTAAAGTAATGAATATTTAATTATTATTTTTTTTAAAAAAAAGATAGAAGCCAGAATTCAAAAGAGAGGATTGGGTCAGGACTGGGTCTAGGTTCGAGAATCGGGTCCGGGCTCGGGTCTGATCGACAAACAAAAACCATGTTTATTATTTTCGAAATTGATTTTTTAAAACCCAAAAATGATACTAATAATGATAATAATAATATTATTTCACATTCAAAACTGGGTTTCACACAAGATCTAATGGATGTGAAAGTGGTATGCATGGGAGATGCAAAAGTGAGGGGATGCGGATTCCTCCTCATATATATATATATATATATATATATATATATATATATATATATATATATATATATATATATATATGGATACACTACATGTCTATGTAGGTTTGGGTTTGGTTCAGGACAAGTTTGAGCTAGTTTAGTTACAATCGAGTCTCCTAAAAAGTCAAAATCCTTTATAGTTAATTAATTAAGCCAAAAATATGGTTTAAGCCACAACTTGACTTATTACCATACAAGGGACAATAATATGGCTAGGCCGTCCATACCATGGCTAATATGCTAGTCATGACACACGACTATACTAGCTATGCCATAACTCATAGTCAACATGTATTCCCAAACTTAACCATGACTAAGGCTATATATAATAATAAATATTTATTTTAAAAATGTGTAAAAAAAAAAATCCAAAAATCAACATTTAAGCCAAATAAATAATAAAAATAATTCTTTTAAAACATGGAGGTTCATGGGGGGGGGGGGGGGGGTACGTCGGGGTCAAACAACGATAGGGGGCTCTAGTCGATCTGCGTAGGGGTGGGGGTGGCAGAGGGGGAGCGTGTTCTCAAATTTTGGGAAATACCTAAATTTTCAACTGATAAGAGAGAATATTAAGGAAAAGTTAGTTCTTGCTTAGCTGCTATCAATTATTTAGCGACGTCAAAAATAAGATGTCGCTAAACATCGCTGATAATGCGACTTATTATAAAGATGACGCCGATTCTGCGATGTACAATGACGACTACGACGTATTTTTGGAGCCACAAATTTGTCGAAAAAATGATGTCATATTTTGGAGTCGCTAATTATATCACAAATAACGAGTTCCTCTTTAAGTGTGGCTAAATTTTTTGTTATTTTAACTTATTTTTGTAGTATAGAAGAAATAAGAGAACATATTTTGTTTTAGAAATGAGCAAGTGAACAAGCTAACTCTTGAAGTCAAGGACGGCCCTGGCCCAGGGTAGGCTGCGCGACGACCTAGCGCCCCAGACAAAAGGGGGCACCAACATAGATCTATGTACAGTTGAACTAGTATGTATCATGTGTAATTCTTCACAAAAATGTATTATGGTGTAGTGATTATAATGTTAGACTTGTGCTTTAGTTGTTTGTGGTTCAAATCTTGGTGGTAACAAATTTTTGTTATTTACTTTTTTTTTTCATTTTGTATTGGGAATCCATTTGAGAAGTTTCACCTTGGAATCCCATCGGGTTAGGGCCGGCCCTGCTTGAAGTTCTATTAACAATATATACAAAGTCAAAAAATAACTGTTACAAATCACGAATTTAATGTTGTTGTTGTTTTTTTTTTTTAATCACTAATGCTATTGTCAGGTACTTAATGCAACATAAATAATCTTAATTTTAGCAATTATGTATTGGTGGTTGGAATGTTTTTTTCCCTTTCTTTTTTGGTTTAACTGACGGAATAAATAACCGAATTTGTCTGGCTCTTGTGGTCAGCAAGGAGAGGTACAACTTCTTTAGCTAGGCGGACGATCTCGGGATCGAACCGCAGAGGATGCGTGGGTAGTGAGCCCAAATGGCATGCAATGCAGCTTGCACAAATTTCGTACGTTACGTCAGACATCTAAAATAAAAGAACTAATGGAATAAAGAAAAAAAAAAATCAGATAAGAAAAGAAATACCCTAGGCCACCAACTACCAAGTGTCGCATGGTAATTGGCTCGACGTATATATATACCAATGTCCCCGTGCTGACGGAAGTTTGATAGTAGAGCCCAAGCAAAGAAGACTTGAGAGAAGACCAGTAGACGTTAGAGTCGGACCTATCAGTACTGTACAACCACTCCTCTAAAACCAGGATAATATCATAGAGTTTTCCAAATGCATGCTAACCAAGTATTTACACCAGTCAACTGTTAGTCAAGCATTTCTTTTTTTTTACTTAGTAATTCGTTTCTTTTGTACAAAGTCGCCTACAACATGAAAGAAAAGAAGAAGAAGAACAAGAAGAAGAATGGGACGTGGCCGGCAACTAAACAAATAATGGTTGGCCACAGGATTCTTCGTTTCCTTACGTGACCAAATCCTTAATGTTGGCTCTAGTTATTTCCCTATAAATAGGTCATAATGCATTACTCTCTTCCTCATCAAAATCCTCTTCCCATTTTCTCTCTTGGTCGTTTTTTGTTAGAAATTGAACTTATGGCTTACAATACTAAGGCTTTACTACTTCTTGTTGGTTTTCTGTTGGCCATTGCTCTCCTTGGCTCTTCAGAGGTGCTCACTCATAAGCAGCTGGCTCAGAACCATGGTCGGTTAGCATTCATGACAGAAATTTAGACACTAGTTTTTATGTTGCTTCCATCAATTAGGAGATTATGTTAATAGAGTGATTGATCGAATATGCATTAATTTCTCGAATTATATATGTTCATTCTATATAAGACTTCTTTTATATATATATATGAGAAGGGATATTGCACCAAACTTATTGCATCAATTGTTGCACCAAACAATCTCAATCACACATTTAGTTCTATCATGTGGTTATAAAGCATTCCATAAAGTTGTTGCCACGTCAGCATGCTTTTATAACCACATGATTGAAATAAATGTGTGGTTGAGATTGTTTGGTGCAATAATTGATGCAATAAGTTTGGTGCAATATCCCTCCCCTATATATATATATATATATATATATATATATATGCCATGGCACGGTGGCGCACCGGTATGACCGCTGGAACTCGGGGCAGAGGGCACGGGTTCGAGTCCCCACTCCCACAGGAGCGGCTGGATGGCGTTGTCCACGGACCTTGGTTTATATATATATATATATTTTATATATATATATATATATATATATATATATATATATATATATATATATTTTAGAGATCCATGCGGCTCGAGTGGTCAGGAGTTCGAATCCCAGTGGGAGCGCCTAGTGGTTAAGAGAGATGCATGCGGCCCGAGTGGTCAGGAGTTCGAATCCCAGTTGGAGCGATTCCAGAAACAATTTACCTGGTTCCAAAAAAAAAAAAAAAAAAAAAAAAAAAAAAAATATATATATATATATATATATATATATATATATATATATATATATATATATATATTTTTTATATATATATATATATATATATATATATATATATATATATATATATATATATATATATATATATATAGAGGTAATTGTGTCAAACGCTTCCACCGAAAATCGATCTCCTGACTACTTGGGCCATAATTATTATATATATATATCCAGAAAAAGAAAAAGAAAAAGTCTCATATCTTCATATTGAATTTTTCAAGGAGATCTTCACCTTAATTAAGATTGTTGACTGTCACAAGAAAGAAAGAAAAAGACTGCGTTGATGGAACTAATCTATGTTTTAGTATTTTTTTTAGTGTAACAATGTAACAGTTTTCTTTTCATCTTCTTATTTATAATAATGGCATCCGTCTCCTTGCAGTTGAGAAGACGATGGATTACGGGAACATACCGTACCCTGGTATACCAGGGTACGGGTACATACCGTACCCTGGTATAGGACCAGTACGCTCTCGCCCTCGACCTCGTCCTCGTCCCTGCAGGAATCATCTATACTGCAGGCCCCCAGCTGACAACGAGATTAAATCGGGGAAGCCCCATCACTAAGATAAATGCATAATGCAGGCCACTATTCCACAAGCATACGTACATATATATTTATAGATGATGGATAATTGAGTATAATGTGTCCCTACTAAGAATAAGAGAGGGTTTGGATGTGCGTGTATGTATCACTGAAAAATAAAGAGACCATAAGAGGAGGAGATGACATCGTTGAATGTTTCATCGTATCTTTCTTTCTCCTTTTTATTCTCCAAATCATGGGTACTCCTTGGTTTGTGTGCTCCTAAATTATATTTGTAATATCGGTAAGTTTGTGCTTTAGTTGTTTCTAATTTTATTGTTACTTTGAAAAATATTAACATTAACCATCTTCAATCTCCAAAGGGTTTTTATTCAATTTTTTGTTTAGCACGTATTTTAAGCAATTTTTACAAAAAAATAATAACTGTGTTGTGAATTCATCTCTCCATCTACATATTAGTTGTTGAACCCGTAATAACATAATTACTAAGCAATTGCACACTTCCAATTAAAATAAATGATCACCTTCTCAAAAATAAATTCATTTTAAAATATTTTATACTATTTCAGAATAAGTTGTCATGCAAATATACATTTAACTAATAAAAAAATACATATAAAAAACACGTGCATAACCGTCGACACCCATATATATAAAAGGTTCTGGATTTGATGCTAAACGTAAAAGTTCTTCGTGTGAGATCTACTAATAGTAATTCGGCGTGAATCCTTTGAATATAGATAAAATATTACGTCAATTTTTTAATGATATTGTATATTGCAACATCTCACACACGAACACTTGATTTTGGTGCCATTCATGTACCAGAAAAAATGCACAAACCAATATGTCAAATTACAATCAAAGCAAAACGAAAACACCAAGACTTTCGTGAAAAATTTTGACCAAAAAAACCACGGGATAATTGGAGTCAAACTCGAAAAAGTATTCACTAATAAAATAAGAAGATACAGACTCCTTACAACCTTCTCTTTGAATCTACATGGATCACCGCAATACTTTCGCAAATGGAAGCATATGTTGCACCAAAGATGGTGCTCCTCGACCCGAATTTAAATTATATGCTGCGCCTTTTTCAAATATTTATGAAAAACTATTCAGGTCATGGCCTGATTCTTGTACGCAAAAGTTTGGTGCAATCCCAACAATCTCTCTGATAAGTTTTTAATGCATGATAGAGGATTATAAGGGCATGATAGAGATATAGAAAAGCTTCTACTTTTCTTGCGCCTTCTCTTTTGGTGTTCCATTTTGTTATTATTTTTCTATACCCTCGTACATGTCAATGTATGAGGTTAAGAGTGATGTACGGGATCAGAGAAGTTCTGTCGTCTTATGCGTGCGGTCGAGCGGGTGCGACCGGTCCGTGGACGTCACTTATCTCGTGCATGACCGAGAAGGTTGATGGAGTAATAGTTTCGTAGAACACAAGTCAGAATCGTTGAGGCGTGTAGATCACTGTCCTCAAGAAAAGATTCGTCCCTATACGTTACTGTAAGGCTCCAACGACGACTTTTCTCCAGGATACAACAACGAGTTACAGATAGCAGTACCTATATGCAACCTACTATCGAACAGAGAAGAAGAAGAACGGCAGCGTTAATGATCTCTCTCTTTGGGTTTTTTTGTAATCTCATTTGTGTTTTTCTTCTGTGAAGAACAACTGCTATATATAGAGTTGCAAAATTCTAATTCTGTTAGATTGTGAACCCTAATATCAGGAGTAGCATCAGGAACGACGTGTATGAGACGTGTTGAATGAGTAGTCGAGGTTAGTTAATGGGCCGCATAAATCATGGACTCACTACCAAGAGAAAGTGCAAAAAGTAGAGTCGTGTCCCGCCTACGTGCTAGGCTTAATCGTGGGTTCTAAGCAAAGTGGGACTAAACAAAAGTCTCTTTCCTTTTGTCTACGGTGTATTTGAAATACTCACATTGTGGGACTAAACAAGAGTTTCAACAATCCCCCACTATTTCAAAATACACCACACATGCTATGCTATACCGACTACACCTCCCCCACATATTTTGAAATATGTGGTTGTCTCATCTGCTAGCCGTAGCACAAACACAATGACTAAGTACTGGTGCCTTTCAGATATGAACCAGCCATTAGGATAACAAAACTTATTCACAAGAAGTTGGTGAAACGTGTTTCTGTGAACCAACAACCTTTAATGTGAACAGAAGACACGCATCCACATTGTAATTCTTAGTACTTCACTGTTCTACGATTTTGCATTTTTTGGCCCTATGCTGATTCCTGGTTTTTCATGAATGCTCTAGAGAGCCTGCCAAAAGCTCTCATAGGAACCGACCCAGTTCCTCACTCGTATAGGTAGATTTTCATTAAGTTTGTACTACAGTTTAGACACACCACCTCAAGATTTGGGATATGAATTCTATTAAGAACAAAGCTCAACCTTCTCACTACAGTAGTTGTATTCATAAATACAGTACTATCTCATTATAAGAATGGAACATCTCAAATACAATAGTCGATGGTACACAAAGACAACTAGTGACTTGTTCTTACCCCTATGAACCTAGGTCATGGGATCACCAATCAAATAGGTGGGATTACCATCACTCTTGTCTTCTGTTTTAGGGATAAGCCCCATTCCCCTCGACGTATCTTCAACTTGCCTCCTATTAAGTGGTTTGGTCAGAGGATCGGCCAAATTCAACTCTGACCTCACATAATCCAAGAATATAACTCCGAATTTTAACAACTATTTTACCATTGTATGTCTTAGACGTATGTGTCTACATTTTTTATTGTAAATTTTCCTCTTTGCCATTGCGATAGCAGTCTGGCAATCACAATGCATAGGCACAGGAGGAGGAGCATTTACACTAATGGGAAGATCCGCTAAGAGGTTTCTAAGCCACTCAGCCTCAGAACATGCCTTTTCTAAGGCGATTAGCTCGAATTCCATGGTTGAACGAGCTATACAAGTTTGTTTTGTAGATTTCCAAGATACTGCACCCCCACCGAGGGTAAACACATAACCACTAGTAGATTTAATCTCATCTGAATCTGAGATCCAATTAGCATCACAATAACCCTCTAGCACAGGTGGGGACCCTTTGAAAGATATCCTATGATTAATGTTACCTTTTAAGTACGTGGCTAATCTCTTAATGGCAACCCATCATTCCTTACTAGGACTCTGAGTATATCTGTTCAGTCTGCCAACTGCATAAGCTATGTCAGGTCTCGTGTAGTTCATCAAGTATATTAAGCTACCAATAATTTAAGCATATTCTTTCTGGAGACACTATGTCATTTGTTTTTCTTAAGATGGATATTAGCATCATATGGCGTCGACACCCTTTTACAGTCATAATATCCAAATCTTTTTAAAAACTTCTCGATATAGTATTCTTGACACAATGTAAGACTATCTTTTGTCTTCACAATTTTAATACCTAAGATTACATCAGCTTCACCAAGATCTTTCATATCAAAGTTTGAAGCTAAAAATCTTTTGGTCTCATTTATAATATCAAGGTTAGATCCCAAAATGAGCATGTTATCCACATAGAGACAAAGCATAGTATAAGAATTATTAAAAGACTTATACTATACGCATTTGTCTACATCATTGATCAGGTATCCATTAGACACCATCACATAATCAAATTTCTTATGCCATTGCTTAGGTGCCTGTTTCAACCCATATAAAGACTTAATTAATTTGTATACTTTCTTCTCACTACCCGGTACAATAGTACCTTCTGGCTGTGACATATAAATCTCATCCTCTAAATCACCATTTAAGAAAGCAGTTTTCACACCCTTTTGATGGATAATCAACTTGTGAACTGCCGCCAAGGCAATTAAGATTCTAATAGAAGAGATTCGTGTCACAGGGGCAAAAGTGTCAAAATAGTCTATGTCTTTCTCCGGGGAGAATCCATTCGCTACCAACCTAGCCTTGTATTTCTCAATAGAGCCATCTGCTCTTAGTTTCTTCTTGAAGATCCATTTGCAACTTATAGCTCTTGCACCAGAAGGTAAATCAACAACTTCCCAAGTATGATTAGACATAATTGAGGTTAACTTACTGTTGGTTGCTTCCATCCAGAAAGGTGCGTCTCTAGAATGCATAGCATTATTATAGGTTCCAGATCATCATCCACAAGAAACATGTGAAAGTCATCACCAAAATTGGTGGATATCTTCACTCTTTTACTCCTTCTCAATTCAAATTCTAAATTTTTAGGAGTCTCAGAGATACGTTCAGTATGGTTAACTATTCTTTCGAGACTAGTCTTCCAAGAAAAAATTGTTTCGAAGAAATCAGCATTTTTAGTTTCCAGAGTAGTATTGACAGTAACCTGGTCAGAGTCACTTTTAACAACCAAAAATCTATAAGCAGCACTATTAGTAGCATAACCAATGAACGTACAATCAACAGTCCTAGAACCTAATTTTGTCTTTTTAGGTCCTACTAACAGAACTTTGGCGAGGCACCCCCATATTCTGAAATATTTTAGGTTAGGCGTATAGCCAGTTGCCTTATAAGGTATCCTGTTCTGAACAAAACAAGCAGATAGGACAGCTTCCCTCCACAAGTTCAAGGGTGCATCTGAATTAACCAGCATAACATTCATCATCTCTTTTAATGTTCTATTCTTTCTTTCAGCTACCCCATTCGATTCAGGTGAATATTGTAACTCCCTTCCCGAAATTTCAAAATTACTTTTATTATTATTTTTATTATTGTTATTTTAATATTTTGTTCAGAAAATGATTTCTCTTCAAGACCTTCGTATAAGATACTATGAAATCATATTCTCTTGTATATTCAAATTTATAGTTGGAAAAATACTATTTAGTCTAATAAAAATATCTTTCGTTAAATTCATTATTGGCATTTCAAAGGATACTGGACTTTCAGAATTATTGGTTGCAAAAGTAGTTTTAAAATTACAAATATTTTAGAGAGATAAATGACTTGCTAATCTATTTTCAAATTATGACTTTGAATAACCTTAAATCGTCTCGATAATACCACTGTTTTCGAAAATACGGATTTATACTTTAAATTATCATGATAAATAAATAATTGATTTATTTAAGTTTTTATAAATTAAAGTATTCTGATAAGTATTAGATATTATGTTAAATCTATTGTATTGATCATTTAATGGAGATGGATTTAAATTCGTATGATTTAAATCACTTGATATTAGCAAATATTAAGTTAGATTGTTATTATTATCCTTGATAGATAGTATTTAGATTAAATTGTTTTTTTTAAAACCTTTTGATTTTAAGGGAAAGATTATCCATTGGACTCCTAAGGATTTTAAACACCTAGTTATGGAGAACCTTTCTCCAAAAATCCTCCTAAGAAATTCTCAACGCCATCACAGCCCTCACCTTGCCTATTAGCCGACTTCCCCACAACCATCCATCTGCCTTCTTGTCCTCGCCAACTCTCGACCATCCACGTCTCCACTTCTTCCCGACAAGAGCCCCTGCCCCGACCTCCCGATATCAAGCCGCGACAACCACCATCGCTACCACATCGATCTCCTCCACACATCCGTAACCACCGACGGCATCTCCTCCATTAGTCCCCACCGTGACCACCAACAAACTAGCCACGACCGGCGTCAAAAACCGGCCATTTTTTTGTCTGCCAAGAAACCAAATAGTCTCGTCCGACCAAGACATCACAATATCATCACCATTACCGTTGTGTCCCAGTGTCCGTGTCCTCGCATCTGTAATATCTGGACCCGTGTGTCTATGTCCGTATCCATTTCCTTTCACATTCAGTAATACATCCACAACTTAGCCACCACCCACAGGCACCACCACCACCACCACAAACCCTCCGGCCACACCAACCACCACATGGTCGGTCGTTCATCGCCAAACCCACTCACCTTACCAAAACCAGCCGCCATGGAGGTCCCTCCCGTCCGCTCAGCACCTTCGTCGGTGGCCAGCGCCGAGGAGAACCCTACGCTGCCTCTATCTCGGATCGGGATTTGATCGACTGCGTGCACCGGTGAGCAACCGCCGGCCTTCCGCATTCGTACCTCGCCAGCGAGCAGCGCCGAGTGCATCCCCAGATCTCCTTCGTAGAACCTCCACCCGTCGAGCGCTGCAAGGACCACCGCCGTGCCGCCTCCTCTGTCGTGGCTTCCGTCGCCGTGATCGAGGCAGCAGCGTTGATCAGCCCCTTTGTTCGTTGCCGACCTCTCCTCAGCGCCCTTCCCTCTCCTCTAACAGCGAACCACCGAACCAACGTGAGCTTCCCGACAAGCGTCAAGCTCTGCGTTGGCTGCACCAGCCTGGTGACGCCCGCCCACCGACCTCCGATGACCCCATGGTGGTTGCGTTGGAGCACAGCGCTGGACCGCTCGATCGCCCCACGCCACCTCAACCGAATCCACCACGAGTGCCAATCATCGTCTCCTCTGCGGGACCTCGCCCTACGCCCGAGCCGTCTTCGGACCGGCGAGCCGGAGCCCCTCGTAGTGAGTAACCTCTATGACTTTCTATTTTCACCTTTCACTTTCTCTCTCTTATTTCTCTTTACTTGAACAAGAACAGTGGGGGGGGGTAACACTTATTTTGGTTTAACATCAGCAACATTTTGTTTCTTTTTCCTTTTTCTTTTTGTGGGCCTGGGCCGGGCCCGGGTCCAGTTTACTGGACTTGGGCTCAGACCATGTTTTAAAGAATTATGTTGTAAGGAATTGATTTGGTTTCCAGTTAATTTGTTATATATATATATATATATATATATATATATTTTAATATATATATTTTAATATATATATATATATATATATATATATATATATATATATATATATATATTATTTATATATAAATTATTTATGGGCTAAGTCTTCAATAATTATAACAAAATTTTGGGCTTGAAACTCTACATATTAAATAGCCTTGAACCCTAAATAATATTGATTTAATTAGATATATAATAATTTGGGCCTAATAGGTTGAGCCCTAAGATTATTTAGGAATTTTATTTTAATTGAATATTATTTTGACTAGTAAATTGTGTTATGAGGCTTCCTAAAATAATTATATTGTCCTAATAAAATCTTCTAAAAGTATATAAATATGTTTAAATATATATATGGGTTAATATGGGGTTACCCTTTCTCTAAAATAACTCCTTCTTAAACTAGAATGTTATGACCATGGCTAAACTAATTGTATCCTTTTTTCTTGCCAAAACGGACCACTGTATATTGATGGTAGCTAATTGGACTCAACGGGATTGTCGATTCCACCAGCTAAGGACCCCAGGCAAGTATACTTTCTGATTGCTTTTCGATTCATTGTAGTCTATACATTTCATGTTTATACATATGTCTTGCTGCTTGTTGACACGCTCGTCACACAGATTAGTCGGGAGGGAAATATTTTAGTAGACATGTTGACTACCCAGAACTATCTTCCATGTCTTTCATGGAGAATAGCAGCTGCACACGACACATGCAGGGTACCAAATTTACTCCCTTGTCGTTCACATATTGAAACTGATATTTTAAATCACATAGATAGTTGTATTTTATTTGTTTTCTTTGTCTTCTTCACGATTTGTCACGTCATCTGTTACTTTCTAGTTTTTACCTCTCATATATTATTTTTATGTCTTGTTAATTCTATTATGTTTTTGCGTTGCCGTCGGTTTGTGTGCTTGTTCCATTTCTGACTGGAAACCAACATTTTTCAGGTTTAGCCGCGATCACTCTTAGCACTGGGAAGGCATGGGTATGCTGAGGTCAACCTAGATAGTTAAACTAACCGACTTTACTATTTTGTGAGACATTGTATTTTCTTTTAAATATAAATATTGTAAATCTTGTAACTGTTGTAATAAATCTTAGAAAAGTGAATGAGCAATAAATTTGTTATTTTATGATTTTGTGCATCATGGCCGTGACAGCGTTCTACCACCGATTCTGCGACGTAGGCTGGCTTGGACACGTCTCGTATCCGAAAAATGGGTGCGGGTCGTGACAAGTTTTTATGGTGGCCCATGCTGGTTAGTTTTTGTAAAATTGTGCGAACTCGTGGTAGTACCATATTAGTCGTACTACTGCGAGCCTGCGACTAGGAAATGCTCATTCACAACTAGGAGTAAGTCAATTTTAAGAGAATGGTTAGGACTAGGAGTCCCTAATTTAAATTGACATTTGGGTAGTTAAGGTTACTACATAGGTCTCACTAGATGATTTTCATAGAAAGATACACTATCGCATTTTGATTCGACGATATTTCTAAGAAGGGTAGATTCGTAACATCTTCCCGAAATTTTAAAAATAGCACTTATTCCTTTATTTGAATTAAGATATGATTTTTGGAATTTTATAATTATTTAATTTAATTAATTATTATTATAGAATGCCTTAGTCTTGGTTTAATTTTGGAGCGCCATATGACTAGAAGTGATGGCACGGATAGTGCAATGACATGCTGTGACTAGCGTATTAGCTATAGTAGAGAAGACCGAGTCATAGGTGTGTACTAACTAGAAAAACCAGGCCAAATCGTGACATAATCCTAAGAATAAATTAATAATTTATTATTAAGATCATTGGCTTTTAGAAGACCCGGTTGTTCCAAATTAGCCCGAACTCAACCCAAGTCCTGGTGGTCACGTAGTGCGAGCAACGTCGTCCGTGTATATATATAGAAGTGTATATATATTTTGGGTAGTCCATTTCTAATATTGGGAATAATTTCTATAAATTATATATTGAATATAATATATGTATTATTGCTATTTAAATTTATATCTTACTTGGGAATAGGATAACCTTCTCTTAGAATGACATTTTGGAATTTTTGGGATTTACTTAGACTATACATATATACTGGTGTATGGATATATTCATAATAGGTAGACATAGTGCCCTATACGTATTTTCCCTCGACCTTGAATATTAGAGAGATATAAATTTAAGTTTATGTTTCTTTTGCCCTCAGCTATTTTTCTCTAATCATGATTAATTATACAACTTTATCTTATGTCTTTTCTAAACATCGCCGTATCATAAGTTCGTATCACTTACGTTCTTTTCCTTGGATCTAAGGAATTATTTTTAAAGTAACTTCTCCCTCAATTGTCTATTAATCTCAAGTTAAATTTTATTTGGATTCAAAAGTTTTCCTCTGAATCGCTGAGTATTGAATACCCGTGAAATAAGGATTAAAAGATTTTCTTTTACTTATTTCGACTTCGATCATCATCCTCCCTAATCAATTGTTTTCTTTTCAAGAAGCTAAATCTTATACTTGAAGAACAGATAATTGCACTTTTTCTATCTTTATCAATTTGTATGATATTTTTGAACTCCTTTGATATTCTTGGAGATATAGTTGGAATAATTTTAATGACTTGCGATGAGAGGATAGCAGCGCACTGTCGTCACTTATTTGAATTATCGAGACTACGGGTTCACTGCAGCCAGCAGCGTACTGGCGTGGCATGACCCCTAAGTTAAAATAATTTCAAGTAAGCATGGGTGATCGAACATTATTAAAATTATGTCTTGGTCGTCTTATTTCGTCCTTGAGTTATTATGTCACGATTAGATAGAGTTGATAGGGTATCCGTTACCGCAACATAGCTTAAGTTATGGAACCAAGGGTTTAATGCAGCTAGTTGTACACCGACGAGGCATAAATTCTCGGTAAAATGACTTCGATTATGTTTACGATTTTCGAATACCATAGAGACTATATCTTATTGACATATAACTATTAAGTTTTCAAATTGATTTGTGCTTATTCCTAGTCACAATCTTCTCAATAAATCGGTAATTCTTCCTTCATTTCTTATCCTACTATTTTCAGATTGTCAACTTTTAATGTAATTTCGACTGAACTCCTAAACTTATCTAGATTTTGATTCTAAACTTGTGCCTAAATAATCGTGGATAAACAATTTCAGCAAAAAGATTTTGGATTTGATCATCCTTGAACTATTTCGATTATGACTAAACTCCTTTTATTATATTTAGATCGAGTCAATTCGTATCCTTTCCTAGGTTTGATTCTATGATCATGCCTACACAATCATTCGTGTTAGAACGATTTCGATTGAGTCATCCTCAACAACCATTTGATCGCAACTGGACTATCTCGATCATGTCGAATCATATTTTTCTTTACATATTTTCTAGATTCTGATTCAGTGATTGTGCCAAACCACATTTCTACTTATTACTAATTTCGATTCTATCTGCGAGTACGCTCGTCAAGTTTTAGTTGTATCACCCTTCTTAGTAGTGCCTAACCCTAAATTCTAAAATTCTAAACCAATTTTCCAATCTTTAAAACCCTAAACCTAATCCCTAATTTATGCAACCCTAGTCCCCAAATCTTTAAAATCCCTAATCCTAACCTAACATTTTCTTCTCCTTTTTACCCAGTGAATCAACATCCCTTATCCTTCTATTGTTCAAATCATCATCTCTTAAACCTATTTTGATTTCCTTCCACAAGATTCCTAAAATATATCTAGATTCTTGGGATTCAAACACTCGTGATTATGGATATATTTAAGCGTATTGAAACAATTTTGATACAATCATCCTTAAACAATTTCGATTGCGAGCAGACTACTTCTTTTTCGATCGAGTCAATTCGCATCTTTTCTTAAGTTTCGATCCTATAAGCGTGCCTACAACAGTTTTGTTTAAACAGTTGATTGTGCCAAAATGATTTTTATTTTGATCGTTCTTAAAACATTTTTATAGCGACCAAACTATTTGACTATAATCATAATCGTGCCTTATAATTTCCTTGTTTGGCTAATTTTGATTATATTCTTGACCCGGGTGACAAGACCTTTTGACTATACCTTAATCGTGCCACGTGGTACCTTTTCTTATAGATCGATTATATTCAAGATCCAACTAATGTTGATCATTAATCATATCATTATATACTTGATCATGAATAATCATGCTCTTTAAACTTTGGGAAGAATATTTATAAGTTGGGGTAGAGGCTTCGATTGATGAATTGTCCTTGAGGTCATTATCACTACCAAAATAAGTTGTTTTAGCGACGGCCGTATCCGTCGACCGTCCGTCGCTAATCCTTATTAGCGACAGATTTTTGACGGATATTGGTCTAAACAAATCCGTCGGCAATCAGCTCGTCGCTAATAAAATCCGTCGCTGCGTAGTCGCTAAGCGACGGAATAGAGACGGCTTTTCGTCGTCATTATTCGTTGCATTAGCGACGACTTGCCGACGGTCTTTCGTCGAATTCAAGCATTAGGTATTGAAATGCAAAAACACGTAGCGACGGATAGTTCGTCGATAAACCGTCGGTACTGTGTATCAGAGCATATCATTCTGTCGCTATTCCGTCGAACACCCTCGCTAACTAATAATGGATTAGCGATGGATTACCGGCGGATAATCCGTCGACCGGGTTCTGGAAATGCTTGACATTTCCAGAACAATGGGACGGATATTCTGTCGCGAATCCGTCGACCATGGCGACGGATTCCTGACGGCATATCCGTCGCTAACGTTCTGGAAATGCTGGACAATACCAGGACCATGGCGACGGATAGTCCGCCGCTAATCCGTCTAACATAGAACCCGGTCGACGGGATTATCCGTCGACAATCCGTCGCTAACTGGAAATACTTCAAATTCTCCAGTTAGCGACAGACATTTCGCCAAAATTTAGTCGATACCTGACATTATCCGTCACTAACCCGTCACTAGTCCGTCGCTAAATGAGGTATTTTTTTAAAAAAATTTGCAGAGCTTTCCCTGTTCACACAACATCCGAACATCGGACCAATATATAATCACAATATACAATCACCGAGACCAATATATAATCTAATATAAATCACATATGCATATAATGCACACCAATTATCAAGAAATCACATTGACCAATATATAATCACAAATATGCATAAAAATAATATTTGTAAAGAGACCAATTATCCAGAAATCAAAAACTAATATCCGTCGTTATAATCCAAAATTCCCACAAATATTTCAAGTTTAAAAACTATTCTTATACAATACTTCAAGGAGCAGGAGGAGTTCGATTGTCCGGTGGTGATAATCCATCCTGCGACCGATGATAATACTGCTCCACTATGTACGTCGGCAATCCGTCGAAGACAATGCCCGAAAGTCGGCGTAACTGCTCTGGCGACATGAGATCAAGGAGTGCCGTCACTGTCGGAGGCACTACTAGAGGGGCAGTAGGGTTGAAAGAAAGATGACCGACGGAAGAAGGACCGGCACCAGCAGTCGACGGACCGGCACCAGCAGTCGACGGACCGGCACCAACAGCCGATGGACCGGCACCAGTAGCAGACGGACCCGCACCAGCAGCTGACGGAGGCGGTACGTGGCTATTTGCTCCCGTAAGGACGACACCGCATCGTGCAGCTGCACAAGCTACGACCTCACATCATCGTCTGCCGGGGCCGCGGAAGGAAGCGGTGTCGGTATAAATCTCTGAGTCGCCATGTGCAACTCCCTTAGGGAGCCGACGCCGTACATGCGCCCTTTCTTAAAGCCGCCGGCGGTATCTATGAACAAGTCGTTGCGAGCGGCCATAGAAGAGGGCATCCGGGCGGGCGTCGTTTCACCGACATCCTCGACAGCAGTTGACTGAGCCCGATTAAGGGCCTCACGATACGCAGCCTATCAAATGAATATGTTTATACTATAAGATATACCTAAATTGTAATCTAAATCCTATGTTTCACTAAGTTATAGTGTGAATCATAAGTTTATCTAAGTTATTGTCCGAATACTTTTAATTCTAACGTAAATATCATAAACATAAGTACTTACATCGGTCTCCTTGCACTACAAAAATAACCCCTTTTAGTGACGTCAGAAGACGTCGCTAAATAAGGAAAATTCGTCGCTAAAATAAATTTGCGACGTATTTAGCGACGAAAATTGGATGTCGCGTATAGGTATGTCGCAGATGACAATTTCGTCGCAGAACGTCGCTTTTTGCGACGTCACGTTTACTGTCGCTAGACGTCGCAACATTCGCGACAGATAGCGACGTAAGGTTACGTCGCCAAAATAGCGACGTAGAGCGACCACTTTGCGACGCTGTAAACATTATATATAATGACATGGCATGACAGCCACGTGGGCACTTTAGCGACGCCTAGCGACAAATTTAGCGACGTCGGCTCATAGGTTGTCATATCCCATGTCAGCAGTATAGCGACTTCTAGCGACGTTATGTCACTATTTAGCGACGTATAGCGACGTGTACGTTCTGTCGCAGAACGTCGCTATACGTCGCAGATATAATAAAAAAATTTAAAAAAATATAATTGGTATTTTTGTTATACTGTGTGTCTGTGTTTACAGTGTGTGTGAAGTGCAGTGTTCGAACCATCGACAGTTTTACTTATTGTTCTATGTTTTATCTTGGATAGAAAGAGCAACAGTTCAGGGTGCACTTCTCAGAGTTTCCTGTTCACGTCCTTCACCTTCTCGGGAACCTTTACGACGTTCGGAGAAAGTGAAGGACGTGAAAATGAAGCTCTCAGAAGTACACCCTGAACTGTTGCTCTTTCTATCGAAGATAAAACATACAACAGTAATCGAAACTGTCGATGGTTCCGAACACTGTATTTCACATTCACTGTAAACACAGACATACATCATCACAAAAATACACATTATATTTTTTAAAATTTCGGCAGCACCTCCTTTGTATATCAGATCATCGCTTATAACCCAGCGTAGGTATATTTGTTATCCCCGTCGCAGATATCACAAAGTAAATATCACAATAAAATAGGAGGCAGTGCAAAGTAAATATCACAGACACACATCCTCACAAACATCCAATAGAGTCAAATAAAAATGGAAGATGATAAAAAGTCTCCCACTAAGTGTATAAAGAAAAGTGTACCAATAAACAATTTGCCCATAGGGCCAATATATACAAGTCATAAAAAAATAATAAAATCACTACGGACCCCTGCCGCGCAACTGGGATAGAATGTAGTCATACTGCTCCTGGGTGAGCTGCACCGTAGGGGCAGTAGGAGGCAGTACAATGTCTTGAGTCGGCGCCGTCGATGGACCGGGAGGACGTATCTGCTCCAGCTCTCGCAGTCGCTCACCATAAACAGCAAGGGTACTCACCACCCTCTCAGTTCTCGCCTCAAGCGAAGCCGAAACCTGAGTGAGTGAGGCAAACATGCTCCTCTGCGATCCCTCCAGCTCGACCTGTCTATGTTCTGTACGCTGCGTAGACTCGGTGAGCGTGTGCAAGCTGGCAGCTATAGCCTGATGTAGACTCATCAGGTCCTGTATACTGCGCTCGACCGCATCAAATCGTCCGGTGACGATCGGAGGGTCGGATCGTCGCTCGACCGCATCAGAAATCTGCTACTGCAACTCGCGATGCAGCTCCTCGAACTGACGACGAATATCCTCAGCTCATGACGATGCCTGCGAAGCCGGAGACTGCATACTGACAGAGGGGGCCCGGGATGACTTCGAAGCCAAATATGTGCCGTAGGATCCAGTACCGTAGTACGTACTCCTCTGAATACCGCCAACGACGGTCATCCCGAGCTCGTCCTGCGATGGAGCTGTAGGCGGCTGGGAGGAACTACCAGCCCCTCCCTCTGCTGGCGCACTAGCAGCAGCAGCCGCCTCCTGCTGTAGCCGAACAAACTCGGCCTAGAACATGTTTTCTAACGTGTAAGTGTTTGCTAAAGTCTATATTGATATTTATTTTCCTGTTTTCTAAATTATAGTAAATTAATATAAAGAATAGAACGTACATATGCCTGTGTCGCCCTCCTCGTCAATGAACACTCCAGTCCTCCGATGGGTGACCAGGAAGACGGTCACCATGTTCGGGTCCTCACCCTTTTTTACCTGTTAAAATATATTATCTATTATTAGTATTAAACATTCTATCGAACTATATATAAATTAATGTCCATTATAGGAAACGTACCAGACGACGAAATGCTCCGTCATCGGAATGGAGCCACCACACCACTTACCGGCGCTCGACCGCGCCACCTTGGCCTTGTCAGACCGCTCCTGGTACTTGGGCTCGCTGAATCTAGCCTTCATCGCAGCCCACTGATCTGGTGTGATCCAACCATGGATCGGCTCTCCGGAGCGATCGCGACACTTCTGGTCGTGGATCGTATTACGGATGAGCTTGGCTACGACGGTAAAAAATTGGCCCTCGATCCTCGCCGCCCGGTGTGGTGGATAGAAATAGGTCCTCTATAAGAAGTAAAATACAAAAGTTGTATAATATACACAAATAATTATTAAAATTTAAAAATAAACAAATTTTTTATCTTGAAGTGGGCGAACCAAAAGGCCTTCCTATCTGCGGGAGCATCTGAGTAGTTAATCCAAGGCCCACCATAGTTCTGCCTCAGAAATACCCCCAGTTGTCTCTGTACTGCAGAAGGCCGATATCTATACAATAATAATTTTTCATGAATATATATGTACATATAATCATTTAAGAAATATATATTAATTAATTAACTTACTTCATAGGCCCGTCCGTCCAAATCTCCATACGCGTCTCGCCCGGGGGAGCGCATGGAGGGTCGCTCTCACCTCCTGCCTGGGCAGGATCAGTCTGATTGCCGTCCTCCAAATGCTCGGCGTCGGCTTCCCCCATAGAGCCATCGACAGGAGGAATGCTGGACGGGGGATCAGGGATGCTGGACGCGGGATCAGGAAGGCTGGACGACGAGAGAGGAGTCGACAACCTGCTGGAACTGCCCTGTCCCGATAATAGATCGGGAACAGAACGGTACACTGGCGTACTCGGAGATGAGGATGAGGGTACGGAACCGCCCTCTCCATCCCCAGGCCGAGGCTGACGGGACTGCCTAATGTAAAATCCTTCGCGTCGTCCTCTTGGTCTAGTCATACCTGATAATAACATATGACAATAAAACAAAAATATATATTTATATCATAGACATCACAGATTTTTGAAAAATATCATGGTCACAGATAAAAGTGTCACTAAAGTGTCACAGATTTATTATTACAAAAATACATATTTATATGATAGACATCACAGATTTTAATCCTCTTCTGAAAATTCATCTAGTTCGTTTAGCTCATCTTCTTCTTCTTCTTCCTCCTCTACATCTTCACTTTCATCTGCATCTTCCTCTTCAGATAATTCTACTTCTTCTACACAATTAGATGTGTAATGAGAAACTTCCGTCGTGTCCACTTCTATAATATTTGCTACAAGAGGTAGTTCATTCTGTTGATAAGCTATATCGTCAACCTCAAAGGTATTTCTAGCTTTGGTCTTGCATACTGCCCACCAGTCCGACCTTGTTGTTCCCCGTTTAGGATAACTTGTGAAGTACACGAGCTGAGCCTGACTTGATAGGACAAATGGTTCATAGGCTTGATATCGACGCCGATAGTTTATATCAACAAGACCATGCTTGTCTACTTTCCAACCTTGACCTTCAATCGGATCGAACCAATCACACCTGAATAACACAATCTTAGCAGGCTCTATTCCATAACTATATGTCAGCTCCACGATCTCCCGTAGCACGCCATAGAAATCGTTGCCCGCATCAACATCTTTGTAGTTCGAAGATCTGATACACAAACAGCTGTTTTTGGTGGAGTCGAGATCCACAAAGTTGTCTCTGATCGGGCAAGTTGTTGACTTGAACCTAAACCCATTAACACAGTAGCTTGGCTATATTTTTACAGCATAAATTGGTCCCTTGGCTAGCGTTCTAATAGACTCATTCTCAAGTCTTGCGTATGGACGATCGACCTAAATACCACGAAAGAAGCAATTAAGCTCATTCTCAATCAAGTGCATATATAGAAAGGTAATTACAGAGTTCTGAAGTCTTACATATGCACTCAACCATGATAGAAAATAATGCCTCATTTCTTGTTCTAGTTCTTCTTCTGTTATGTATGGCCTACCTGACCTCACATCATCATTAAATATGCTGAAAACAACATCGTGCAATTAATGTAATAGTATAATAATCAACACTATTAAAATAATGTAGACGTATTATTTACTTACCCCTCCAGTTTCTCTACTTCCTCCTCGTCGTAGTTGAGTAATACATACACCTGAGCAGCCCTTAGCTCATCATCGTTCAGATATCTCTTCTTTATTTTACCCGATGGCTTTCCTGGAGCATTGAATACCTTCAGTATTGTATCATTACTTTCATGATCTCCGTCGTCGTTTCTGGAAGCTCTCGTTCTATTAGTTGCAACATGAGGCTTGAAATACATCGAACAAAAGTTTGTAATCTCCTCGAGAACATAGGCTTCATAAATAGAACCCTCGACCCGTGCCTTATTTTTTACCTTCTTTTTAGGTGATTCAAATGTCGCTCGAACGGGTACATCCATTGATATTTGACGGGTCCACCAACATGTGCCTCATAGGATAGATGAATCGGTAAATGCTCCATAGAGTCGAAGAATCCAGGAGGAAACACCCTCTCTAGCTTGCATAGTGTTACTGTAATGTCCTTCTCTTGCTTTTCTAGACGATCAACGAGCAATTTCTTAGAACAAAGTTCCCTGAAGAATATGCTAAGCTCCGTCAATGGATCCCAAACTGCCTACGGTAAGAATTTCCAAAATACAATCGAAATTAACCTCTCCATGAATACGTGACAGTCCTGGCTCTTCATACCCGTCAATTTGTTTTCCTTCGGATCGACACATCTTCTCAGATTTGACACATATCCATCAGGAAATTTTAGGCCCTGGATCCACCGACAAAGTCTCACTTTATCCTCCTTGTCCAGCAAGAAAATTGACTTCGGCAGGAACTGTTTTCCATTCTGCTGTATCAAATACAACGCAGGGCGTTTGCATATTTCTTCTAAGTCCAACCTGGCCTTGGGATTGTCTTTCGTTTTTCCCTTTACGTCCATCACAGTATTAATTATGTTATCAAACATATTCTTCTCAATATGTATGACATCAAGATTATGTCTGATCAGATTGGTACTCCAGTATGGCAGATCCCAGAATATGCTCATCTTTGTCCAGTTATGATCTCTACCAAATCCATCGCACTTGTACCCAGTTGTAGGATCTTCGATAGCACTTGGAAAATCTTTAACCTCCTCCCATATCGTGGCTCCGCACCACCTTGGCGGTAGATCACCCTTCTCTACAACGCCGGCATAGAATGCATTCATGTTCCTTCTGAACGGATGATCTTTTGGCAGAAATTGCCGATGACAATCAAAGAAGCACGGTTTTCCTCCGTGTTTCAAGCGGAAAGCCTTATTACGGTCCATGCCATACGGATATGAAAGACGGCCATGAGTGCTCCATCCAGATAACATTCCATAGGCCGGAATATCGTTGATGGTCCACATAAGGGTTGCCTTCATCTGAAAATTCTGTTTCCTGGAAACATCGTACGTGTTAGCGCCTACTTCCCATAACTGATTCAACTCATCTATCAAAGGCTGTAAGTACACGTCAATGTTCCTCTTGGGATTGTTCGGACCAGGAATTATAACGGTTAGAAACATGTACTGAGTCTTCATGCACATCCAAGGCGGTAGGTTATACGGAGTGACAATCATAGGCCAACACGAATACTGGGATCCCGAACGACCAAAAGGAGTAAAACTGTCAGAAGATAGTCCCAACCTGACATTACGCGGATCTGAAAAAAAATCAGGATACACTCGATCAAAGTGCTTCCACGCTTCTCCATCGGATGGGTGATCCAACACTCATTCAATCTGTTCTCACATGTGCCAACTCATATTTTCGGCTGTCTCTTTCACCATAAATAATCTTTACAACCGCGACATTAAAGGCAAGTAGTGCATTGAATCGGTCGGTCTTCTTGCACCGGTAGATCTTCCTGTACTAGTTGTCTTATAGCGATCAGCACCACAAAATCTGCACACATCTGCGTCCTTGTCGTCTTTGTAGTACAGCATGCACCCATTGCGACAGGAATCGATTTTCTTGTATCCCATCCAGAGCGATCTCACCATCCTCTTAGACCGGTAGAAGTCTTTAGGCAACTTAGCACCCGCCGGCAAGATCTCTATAATCAACTCCAACATTCGGTTGTAGCATTCTTGCGACATGTTAAAATCTGACTTAATGCTCAACAGTCTTGTAACCACCTCCAACGGTGAATGATCTTCACAACCAGGATACAATGGAGTCCTTGCATTCTCCAGCAACTCCATGAACTGTGCAGCATCGACGTTCGGTGCCTCCTCAGGTGCATCATGAACGAAACTAGGCCCCGCAGCATCGAAAACCGTGTTGACGCACCCGTCGTCGTATGCATGATTATCTGAAACAAAATTAGGTCCCGTATGCATATACGGTTCAACGTAAGGCTCCGGCTCTGATGCTAAAGACACAAGTTCTCCGTGTGCGGTCCACTGAAAGTAATTAGGCGTGAAACCCCTCGAGTACAAATGATATGTCACTTCCACTTCTGGATAATATTTCACGTTATTACATTTCACACACAGAAACTTAATTTTGGTGCCGTCCATGTACTGAGGGAACGCCTTAGCAAACTACAGAAACTGCTCTACTCCCGCTATATATTCATCCCACACACCACACATATCATCAGGACGACGATTGTACATCCATGAACGATTCCGCAAGTAGTAATTCATATCCATTTGGAAATAATTCTGCAAAGATGGACACACATTATCTAACAGGCACAAATTTGTATATTATGTCTTATTATGGGACACACATTAGTAGCGGACAGTTACAAATAACAATGATATGCAATCTAGGTCAAACTAGGTTGTACTAAGTCAAACAAACTCAAACAAGGTCAAGCTAAGTCAAACAAATTCAAACAAGGTCAAACAAGGTCAACGGTTGACCTATAGTTGACTTTGTCAACTCTTAGTCCAATCTAGGTCAGATGTTGACTCTACTTTGACTTTCAGTCAAAATAGTCAACCTTGGTCAAACAAGGTCAAATCTAAGTCGAATATCCTATTTCTAGTCATTACCTACCAAGGTACCCTTTACCTTATCGCTATTGGTATCCCAATACCAAACCTTAAGTTGGTACCCTTTACCTTATCGCTATTGGTACCCTTTACCTTATCGCTATTGGTATCCAAATACCAATACCGCGGTAACATGGTTGGTACAATAAGGGTCTTTGACAAGATGACATGTTGCGAAAAGATATATCCTTATATATAGTTCTCCTACAAATTTTCTTTAACATTACGTAGTAGAACTATAAGGATATATCTGTTCACAACATGTCACCTCCTCAAAGACCCTTAATGTGACAACCATGTCACCCTCTCATATTTCTGCAACTAAAAGGCAAAACCATGGTATATACATGGTTTAAAGTATCGGCCGATACCGATCCGATACGGCCGATACCGATACAGTTTGGCATGTTCCGATCCGATACCGACCGATACCAAATATTGACCGATACCGACATTGGGGGTCTTTGTTCCGGTCAATTCGGCAAAACCAATCGGTAAGGGTAACTACTATTTCATATAATTTCAAAACTACTAAGAAATAACGCTGAAATACTTAAAATTATGCCTAAATATATAAAGTATGTGTTTTTAAATGTAAATAATTTATTAATAATTATTTGTTTTCCGATATCAAAGTCCGATACTCCGATACGATACCGCCGATACTACCGATATCGCCGATACCAATACTCATAGGAATAGTCTGATACCGATTCCGATACCGATATTGTGAACCTTGGGTATATATCGTCAACATTTCAGATTCTTAAAATAAATTTCAAATGGATTTTTGTTTGTATATATGTGTATTTGTGTGTATATATATTGTATACATATATATTTATATATGTATTTGTGTGTGTATGTAAGTGTGTGAGTATATATATACATGTATAGATGTAGATATGTGTTTTTATATATATAGGTATATATGTATGTATTGTGTGTGTGTGTGTCCTGTGTCCTGTGTCACAGAGTCGTATCCGAAATAGGGTTAGGGTCCTGTCCCCTGCCTCCTCTTCCTACCTCTGCCTCCTCCCCCCTATAGGGTATCCTATTACCATAGACTAATCTAGGACACTCTTAAGATACTAGGATATCTAACTATCCTAGGATACCAAATTTTAGCCAAGATACTAACTTAGGGTACTAACTTCTAGCCCATATCCTAATATCCTATTATCTTGATACCCTCAAGATACTAGCATAATCTAACTACCCTAAGATATCTAACTTAGGATACTAACTTATCTAGGATAAATAGGATACTAACTAACCTATCTAGGATACTAACTTCTAGTATCCTAAGATATTAACTCACCTATCTAACTCTAGGATACTAACATCCTAAACAAGATATTAAATTAGTGCCTAGGATACTATCCTAAATATCTAACTTAGGATACTAACTTATGGATACATATCTAAATCCCTCTCACCTTTCTCACTCACACACACACACACACACACACACACACACACACACACACACACACACACACACACACAATCTAACACTTATCTCAATATCCCTCTTCACTAACACTCACACTACCATACTACCACACTACCACATCTAAACAAGCCATCAATCACACAACTACCTATATATATATATAGGCATACATATATAGGTTAAGATATTTACATATACTAGGCTATAACCAAGGGGACACAATATATACATTCAACAATTTATGCATTTATATACTAGAGAGATAGAGAGTGTATAGTGTCAAGTGTGCATATACAAGTGTCATGTGTGTACGTGTCTCCCAAACCAAACTCGTGTCCAAATACTCGACACAATGTGTCCAAAAACAAACCAAACTCAACACATCCAAAACTGGACACGAATCCAATGGGCACGAGTCTTTGGGGACACGAATCCAATGGGCACGAGTCTTTGGGGAGACGATGTGTGTCCGTGTGTCCGTGTGTGTGTCCGTAGGAGAGGAGGATGAGGAAGGAGAGGAGTTAGGTTAGGGTTTACCTGAGGAAGAGGAGGAGGAGCTCAGATTGGGGGAGGAGGAGCTCGAGGAGGAGGATCTCGAGGAGGAGGAGCTCGCCGGAGGGGGAGGGAGTCGACGGGGGGGGGAGGGGGTCACCGGGGGAAGGGCACTGACAGAGGGGGAGGGAGTCGCCGGGGGGTTGGGGGGGAAATTACAATTTTCGAGTGTTTTCGAGTGAGAGTGAGGGGGAAAGATGGAAACGGGGTGCCCTAAGTAAAATAACTTAGCGACGTCACGTGTTGACGTCGCTAAACGTCACAAAAATGGCGACATATGCTAATAATATGTCACTGAACGTCGCTATTCAGCGACGTAGTAAACTTCTGTCGTGGAACGTCGCTAGGCAGCGACGTTTTGCAACGTATTTATGAAGATGTCGCTAATAGCGACGTCATTTCTTGCCGTCGCTAAATTACGTCGCTATTAGATGATATTTTAGTAGTGTTGGCCCTATCGTCGACGAAGGTCCCGTCCTTCTGTCTCTTGTGCGTATACTAGAACACATCTTGCATGGTGACCGATTCTGGTGCCCTTCCCTCCTTCACCGCCCGTTGGGTTTGCATACAAAATTTCTGTAGAATTTAATTAACTCCGTATATTAATAATACCAAATTCGATAGTGAAATAAAATTGCGGTATCTCACCAGATCTGCAAGCGCCGCTGCGTGGGACCTTGATCCCCCCGTATGAAGCCCCGCGGCCCGTCGGTTCGCCTTCGGCCTCGTCTGCCTCATTTTCAGGTCATGAATCATACCCCATATCTTCTTCGAGACAGCGCTTCTGTAGGTCCTGCGGATCGCGTCCTCGTGATGGGAGGGCCACCAGAAGGTCGTCTAACATACAAATTCAATTATCACTAATAATTAACATACAGTTGGAACTTTTTATGAATCAGGACCATAGCCTAAGATTCTGACATCAAACCCTATCTATTTATTTATTATTATTATTTTTCCGCTTCTTTCATTCCTTTCATCAATTTTTTCTTATTAAAGAAAGTTTTTCGTTATACTTGATCTTATCTTATCGATCAATCCCAATTTTTATTTATTTATTTATTTTGTTATTATAGTTTCCTTCGGACCTATCGAGCCTATCTATCCTAGATATCCCTTAAATTCGAGGACAAATTTATTTCTAAGGTGGGTGGATTTGTAACTTCCTTCCCAAAATTTCAATTTTTTTATTATTATTATTTTAATATTTTGTTCAGAAAATGATTTCTCTTCAAGACCTCCGTATAAGATACTATGAAATCATATTCTCTTGTATATTCGAAATAAACTTAAATTTATAGTTGAAAAATACTATTTAGTCTAATAAAAATATATTTCGTTAAATTCATTATTGGTATTTCAAAGGATACTAGACTTTCAGAATTATTGATTGCAAAAGTAGTATCAAAATTCTAAATATTTTACAGAGATAAAAGACTTGCTAATCTATTTTCAAATTATGATTTTGAATAACCTTAAATCGTCTCGATAATATCGCTATTTTCGATAATACGGATTTATACTTCAAATTATCAAGATAAATAATTAATTGATTTATTTAACTTTTTATAAATTAAAGTATTCTGATAAGTATTAGATATTATGTTAAATCTATTGTATTGATCATTTAATGGAGATGGATTTAAATTCGTATGATTTAAATCACTTGATATTAGCAAATATTAAGTTAGATTGTTATTATTATCCCTGATAGATAGTATTTAGATTAAATTGTTTTTTTAAAAACCTCTTGATTTTAAGGAAAGGATTATCCATTGGACTGCTAAGGATTTTAAACACCTACTTATGGAGAACCTTTCTCCAAAAATCCTCCTAAGAAATTCTCAACGCCATCACAGCCCTCACCTTGCCTATTAGCCGTCTTTCCCACAACCATCCATCTGCCTCCTTGTCCTCGCCAACTCCCGATCATCCACGTCTCTACTTCTCCCCGACAAGAGCCCCTGCCCCGACCTCCCGATATCAAGCCGCGACAACTACCATCGCCCCCACATTGATCTCCTCCACACATCCGTAACCACCGACGACATCTCCTCCATTAGTTCCCACCGTGACCACCAACAAACTAGCCACGACCGACGTCGAAAACACCGACCATTTTTCAGTCTGCCAACAAACCAAATAGTCTCGTCCGACCAAGACATCACAACATCATCACCATTACCGTTGTGTCCCAGTGTCCGTGTCCTCGTGTCTTTAATATCTAGACCCGTGTGTCTATGTCCGTATCCATTTCCTTTGATATTCAGCAATACATCCACAACTCCGCCACCACCCACAGGCACCACCACCACAAACCCTCCGGCCACACCAACCACCACATGGTCAGTCGTTCATCGCCAAACCCACTTACCTTACAAAAACCAGCCGCCATGGAGGTCCCTCCCGTCCGCTCAGCGCCTTCGTCGGTGCCCAGCGCCGAGGAGAACCCCATGCCGCCTCTATCTCGGATCGGGATCCGCTCGACTGTGCACGCCGGTGAGCAACCGCCGGCCTCCCGCATCTGTACCTCGCCAGCGAGCAGCGCCGAGTGCATCCCCAGATCTCCTCCGTAGCACCTCCACCAGTCGAGCGCTGCAAGGACTACCGCCGCGCCGCCTCCTTTGTCATGGATTCTGCCGTCGTGATCGAGGCAGCAGCGTTGATCAGCCCCTATGCTCGCTGCCGACCTCTCCTCCGCGCCCTTCTCTCTCCTCCACCAGCGAACCACCGAACCACCGTAAGCTTCCCGACAAGCGTCGATCTTTGCGCCGGCTGCACAAGCCTGGAGACGTCCGCCCATCGTCCTCCGATGACCCCATGGTGGCTGCGCCGGAGCACAGCGCTGGACCACTCGATCGCCCCATGCCACCTCAACCGAATCCACCACGAGCTCCAATCATTTTCTCCTCCGTGGGACCTCGCCCTACGCCCGAGCCGTCTTCGGACCGACGAGCCGGAGCCCCTCGTGGTGAGTAACCTCTATGACTTTCTATTTTCACCTTTCACTTTCTCTCTCTCTTTTCTCTTTACTTAAACAAGAACAGTGTGGGTAACACTTATTTTGGTTTAACATCAGCAACATTTTGTTTCTTTTTTCCTTTTTCTTTTTGTGGGCCTGGGCCGGGCCCGGGTCCAGTTTACTAGAATTGGGTTCAGACCATGTTTTAAAGAATTAGGTTGTAAGGAATTGATTTAGTTTCCAGTTAATTTGTTATATATATATATATATTTATATATATATATATATATATTGTTTATATATATTGTTTATATATAAATTATTGTAAATTATTGTTATATATATATATATATATATATATATATATATATATATATATATATATATATTGTTTATATATAAATTATTTATGGGCTAAGTCTTCAATAATTATATCAAAATTTTGGGCTTGAAACTCTACATGTTAAATAGCATTGAACCATAAATAATATTGATTTAATTAGATATATAATAATTTGGGCCTAATAGGTTGAGCCCTAAGATTATTTAGGAATTTTATTTTAATTGAATATTATTTTGACTAGTAAATTGTGTTATGAGGCTTCTTAAAATAATTATATTGTCCTAATAAAAACTTCTAAAAGTATATGAATATATTTAAATATATATATAGGTTAATATGGGGTTACCCTTTCTCTAAAATAACTCCTTCTTAAACTAGAATGTTATGACCATGGCTAAACTAATTGTATCCTTATTTTTCTTGCCAAAACGGACCACTTTATATTGATGGTAGCTAATTGGACTCAACGGGATTGACGATTCCACCAACTAAGGACCCCAGGAAAGTACACTTTCTGATTGCTTTTCGATTCATTGTAGTCTATACATTTCATGTTTATACATATGTCTTGCTGCTTGTTGACACGCTCATCACACGGAGTAGTCGGGAGAGGAAATATCTTAGTAGACATGTGGACTACCCAGAACTATCCCCCGTGTCTTTCGTGGAGAATAGCAGCTGCACACGACACGTACAGGGTGCCGGATTTACCCCCTAGCCTTTCACATGTTGAAACTGATATTTCAAATCACATAGATAGTTGTATTTTATTTGTTTTCCTTGTCTTCTTTACCATCTGTCATGTCATCTTTTACTTTCTAGTTTTTATCTCTCATATGTTATTTTCATGTCTTGTTAATTCTATTGTGTTTTTGCGTTACCGTCGGTTTGTGTGCTTGTTCCATTCCTGACTGGAAACTAATATTTTTCAGGTTTAGCCGCGATCACTCTTAGCACTGGGAAGGCATGGGTATGCTGAGGTCAACCTAGATAGTGGAACTAGCTGACTTTACTATTTTGTGAGACATTGTATTTTCTTTTAAATATTAATATTGTAAATCTTGTAACTGTTGTAATAAATCATAGAAAAGTGAATGAGCAATAAAGTTGTCATTTTGTGATTTTGAGCATCATGGCCGTAACAGCGTTCTACCACCGACTCTGCGGTGTAGGCTGGCTTGGATACGTCTCGTATCCGAAAAGCGGGTGCGGGTCATGACAAATATGGAGGGGTAGTCTCATGAATTATGTCAAGTTGTGCACAATAGTCAGCAAAGGGATTAGACTCATATTCACCTCCCCTATCCGACCTAAGCCTTTTAATTTTTCTATCTAGTTGATTTTCAACTTCAGCTTTATATTTCAGAAACATCTCATCTTTTTCTTGCTTGTTGTTAAGGAGATATACCTTCGTGTATCTAAAGTAATCATCTATAAAGGTAATATAATAATATTTCCCTCCACTAGACATTAATTTCCTAAATTCAGCAAGATCGGTATGATCTAAGGTAAGCAAATCAGTACTATTTCTAGAAACAACAGGTAAATAACCCTTTTTGATGGCTTTAACTTCAGCACATACTTCGCACTTATCATTCGTTGGTTTAGTGATGTTAGGCAATAAACCAATTTTTCTTATTTTCTTAATATAAGGTGCAGAAACATGTCCTAGTCTACCATGCCACAAATCAAAAGAGTCAACCATATAAGCAGAAGAAGCAGAATTTTTATTAATAACAATTTTGAGTACATTCAAAAGAAATAAACCCTGGTTACAATACCCTTTCCCTATGAACGTTTCGTTCTTAGAAAGCACTACCTTATTGCATTCTATGTTCACTTGATTCTAGCTTGAACCAAAAGTGACACAGAGATCAGATTGCAGCAAATGTCAGGAACATGCAATACATTACCCAGTGAAAGGGTTTTCCCAGAAGTCAAGTTTGGAAGAACTGTGCCTTTTTCCAGGATGGGTACAGGCCTAGAGTCACCCATATAGACTCGTTCTTCTCCATCTTTCACTTGGGTGTACTCTAAGAAAGACTTTAAATTACCACAGATGTGACTGGTTGCTTCAGAATCAATAACCCAATCTTTTTTCTCAGCCACCATGTTCACAATTGAGACAACTGCAACAAAACCATCATCTTCACTATATTAGCTTTCAGAGTGACGTCTTTGTTATCTCCATCCTTCTTGCGTCTGCACTGAAAAGTATGATGTCTAGGTTTTTCATAAACATAACAATTTCCCTTACTCTTCCTAAAAGGATGAGAATTGTTAGTCTTCAGAGTAGAAGATTTCTTATCAGTTTTCTTAGGATTTTACCTAAACCGACTAGAACTAGAACTGGGATTACCTTCCACAATATTAGCCTTAGAGTCTGTCACGACCCGCACCCTGAAGAGGGGCACGAGCACGTGGTTACGTCTAGCCTACGCCGCAGTATCGACGGTAGAACGCTGTATATAGGGTCTGTAAATACTACGACTAAAACAGATAAAGATACCTATACAGTATATATACTCCGAATGGAGGTGACATAGCAATACAGTCTCAATCACATATATCAAACTAAGGTAGATAGCATGGAAAGGAAAATATGATAGATAAAACAGGAAATGAGTCCAAGATCCATAAGTCAGAGCTATACACAAACATCCATGGTCTCAGAAAATATATATAATAGATACTACAACTGACAGTGCTAGCTGGCTCGCAGGCCAGGCAAACCTAACTAGCTATACTACTCAGGGTGAGCAAAATCTAGTGGCTCTACCAACAAGCCACGGTCTAAGTCTACTCCGTCAGACTCTACCCCATAGTAGGTCGGGCAATCAGCTTCGGAATCATTTGTAATATGTCAACGGTATCCTGTCAAGAAAATGAGCAAGTACAAACACCACCAGCAGTTCCATGTGAATTGACAAAAGCTATAAGAGACAGTGTAATAAAATACAAGACAAAATCAACTGGAAATACATATCATGATGTGAGTACTGAAAAGGACGATAATACATTGATATAGGATGACTTGGGAACTATTCGGAAGCCGAGTTACAACCCCTAAACCAAACAAGGACCGGGACTGTAACCCTTATCCCGAACAGAACTTAGTCACCAGAGATAATAAATATAAAAGGTGCCTTGAATTATTAGTGTGTTATGTGATCGGCTTGGGAAAAATATGCTAAGGCTTTCCATCCGACCGGCTATGAACCCTGTATACAATAGAATGATAAGGCCAGTCACCATGGAAAGCTACGAACCGTATAGGGTAAGGCTTTACCCGTCGTAAGGCGAGGGTATAGCTATGAACCATATGTACTATAGAACCATATGGGAATTTGATCACACAACCGCTAATAACTCCCCCATCCTCGAATAGTACAATGGATCTGGACATGACACGTTATGACACGGGATTCCATAAGAGGGTAGCAAGTCCCATTTTAAAATCGGTGTCTATACCAATACACTGAAATAAGACAGAATATGTACCAATATACCATGTAACTCTAGGAATAACATCCCATGTCATGATCCAACATATACTAGTCCGTGAACTGTCGTGACTGGAAATCGAGTATAACACTACAACTGAATTGGATATAGCAGATATCAAGACAATGAAAACTATCAGTGAATGTACTCGCCTGTGGTCCTGAGCTGATAGGGTGAACAGACGCTCAGAGTGATCACAGACCTAAAATAAGATACTATGAGTCAAACAGGGCTAAATACTGAAAAATAAAGCTAATTCAAGTCATGAATGCAAGTCTAAGTCATAACTAGGTCAATCTAGGTCAGACTGAGTCACACTAGGTCATACTGGCTCATACTAGGTCATACCAGGTCACTGGGAGTCAATCCAAGTCAAACTAGGTCAATCTGGTTCAAGGGTTTACTTATAGTTGACTTTTGGTCAAAAAGTCAACTCTGGTCAACTCTGGTCAACACTTAGTCAACCCTGGGTCAACCCTAGGTCAAATAAGTCAAATGTTGACTAACAGTTGCCTTTCAGTCAACTGGTCAACTCTGGTTTGGTTTCGATCAATTCTAAGTCAAGTGTTGACTTGAAGTTGACTTTGGGTCAAAAAGTCAACTCTTGGTCAACGGGGGTCAAGACTAGTCTAAACTACCCTCATCTAGTCATTATATACCAAGACAACCTATTTCTAATCCCATCTAGCAATTAGAAACCCAATACCTTACATTACCCAATACCCCTTATATTTACCCTTACAAGGTATTCCCGATACCTTGCCCATTACAAAGGAAACCCTTCTAGATATCAGGATACTAGCCTAGGCTTCTTAGGGTAGCTAGATACTATCCTATCTAGAGTTTACCAACCAAGAAATATAGGGTTCTTGGGCATCTAATCCATCTTATCTTATGTTGGTTATCCCAACATTACCTTAAGGTAATCTTGAGATATCAAGATACCACATCTAACATAATCCATTTCTTCTAAACCACACTCACTCTCTCTCACAAACATCATCTATCTAACCCCCATCTAACTTAGAATGCTACTCCTAAAATAACTCTCAAGAACCAACTCAAACAACTACCACAAACCCCCTAATGTATCTTAACATGACATATAACATAACATGACCAACCTTATTTTCTACCACTATAAACACTACTCCACTAACCATCTACCACACTAATAACACTCTCTAACTTAGGGGTTTCGTAGTACTAAATGTGGTTGACAAGTGGGGGTAGGTATTTGGGGCTAAGGTGGTTCAAAAGGGGATGTTTCGGGACCACAAAAACTCCAAAAAACTATCCTGCACTGCTTCTGCTTACTGCTTATTCCTGATTATTCCTGCTTACTGCTTACTGCTTATTACTTACTGCTTATTGCTTACTGCTTATTCCTGCTGCTTTCCTGCTCATTCCCTCACTCTCTAACCATCTATCCACACACACAAATAAATATATATGCACATTCCACTCACAAAAATATATATATATATATTGACACTCTCATTATAATATATACACATTAAAATATTTTAAGAACTCATTTTAAAATAGACACACCCACAACTTATGTATATATATATAAGACACACATACAAATATATAATCAAGATACCTAATAATATAGTCACACACACAACCACAAGATATATATATATATATATATATATATATATATATATATATATATATATATATATATATATATATATATAACTAGTGTCTATGTATATATATATATATGTATATATATTTGACACTCAAATATATATACATATATATATATATATACATAGACACTAGTTATATATATATATATATATATATATATATATATATATATATAATTTTTTTTTTTTGGGGAAACGATGTCTTTATTGAAATAAAAATGAGGGTAATGAGTACATCCATCCTCTGAGACAACCCCAAAAAAAAAAACAAAACAGAACAACAAACTAAGCTAAACCCAATGCGAAAGAGAAGCAATGTGACGACACCCAGAAAGAGACTTCCGCAGCTGTCGTGACACCTTTCGGATCAAAAAATCAGCATCCGTAGAGCGCCCCTCATACCGGGATTTATTTCGGTTCTTCCAGAGAACCCAAATAATAGCACCAGATAAGGATCGCCTAAGATGACTGCCAGATCCCCGCCACCATCGCATGAGAAAGGTCTTGAAGTCCCGCTGAAGACGAACCCGGAGGAAGCCACCGAAGAATGTCCAAACCCTCCTAGCAACATCCCCTTGAAACAAGATATGATCCATAGTCTCAACCTGAACTACCCGACAGCAATGGCAACGGGAAGCCAGGTGGAAACCAATCCTCTGAATATTATCGTCAGTAGGAAGTCGATTGTGGCAGACACGCCACAACAGAATGCTCCACTTCGCCGGAATACAGAGTCCCCAAATATGAGAGAAAATCGGAGAAGTGGGGAGTCGAGGACGACAGCATCGCCAAGCCGCAGCGAGAGAAAAAGAACTCATCTTCTCACCCCAAGCAAGGAAATCTGGATCCGACGTACAGCTCAGGGTAGCAGCCAAAATCCTCCGACCAACCTCCTCCCCGAAAACATCAGAGATCAACTGGAAGTTCCACCCAGTGTCGGACCAAAGATCCCGGATGGAATGGCCCCCGTTGTTAGCATCCCGAGCTCTAGATTCTCGAATCTTCCGTCCACGCTCGGATAAGGGACGGATAACCACTGCCTGCTGCACCGGCCTGCCCACCCTCACCGCCAGTCGCGCGAAACGACGAAGAACACATTAGGAACAACTCTCTAAATATATATAAAGAGACACACCATTCTAAATATAAAATAAATATGATAAAATATGATACCATAAAGAACACATTAGGAACAACTCTCTAAATATATAAATTTGAGATTAAAACACTAATTAATTATTCCTACATTATATTTATGCATACAAGTGTCCAAAATAGGGATTTTTTCCACTAGGACACAACGACAACACAAAGGACACTCATATGACCTCCAAATGGACACGAAATGGACACAAATGGAGATACAACCATGGGGGTCATTCCTATGGGTTCAAAATAATCCTATATGCATGTTGGGGTGGATTAGAGGAGAGATTATACCTTCCGGGAGAGAGATTCAAAAGAAAAAGCCTTCCGACACGACACCGACACGTAGAGATTCCAAAAGGACACGAACGAGCTCCGAATCCTCCCAAACTTGGCTAGCTCCTTCCTTTCATGGAGTAGAGGAGAAATGAAGAAAATTTGGTGGAAGAAGGAGTTGATTTGGAGATGAAATTAATAGGGTTGCTCTCTAAAAATTTGGGAAAGAACATGAGAGAGAAAATGGATGGATAAAATAAAATGGAAGAGATGATGACTCACTCCTTATCCCCCCCATAGGTGGCTGCCCAAAAAGGGTGAGGTGTCCCCATTAGAAAAGTCCAAAATGCCCCCACTTGACCTATTTGATTTAAATTAAGAATGGGTTAAAGGTTGAGGTCAAATTAGTCTAGTTTTAAGTCTCTAATTAAACTAAACCTATCCATAAATAATTAATCTAACTACTAACTAAAATTAATATCATGTGGACTAAAATTAATATTATGTGGGCCATGCCTAACTAGTGTGTGGGTCCCACTAGAGTCAAAACTACCCCGGGTCCCCGTTTCAAGTCGGATTGAGCTGAAATTCGAACCCGACTCAAATAACCCCAAAATATTATTATAAATAAATAAATAATTTCAAAAATATTTAAAAGTGAAAAATGACAAAAATATCCCTATTTCTGGAAACTGGAGGTGACAGAGTCAAACTCCATAGCTAATTTTGTGTCAAGTTTCCTATTTTTTTCTTCAATTCGGACATGAATAATCATGTCTTCCAGACTCATATGCCTCCTTTTGTGCTTCACTTTATCCTTGTAGTCTTTTCATGATTCAGATAATTTTTCAACCAAACAACCAGAGACAAAAGCGTTAGGGAGTTCAATATCCTCAGTTTTCAAATCATTTAGAAGAACTTGAAATTCAATGATTTGAGAAGAGATATCTCTAGAGTCAACAAACTAAAATTTTAGATAATTTCTAATAGCATACTTCTGATTACCAGCATATTCGATTATATAATTCTTATTCATATTTTTCCAAATATTGTAAGCCAATTTATATGAATAGTATATATCAAAAATCTCATTCGATAGGGTATTCAAAATAGTGTAACGACATATCATATTTTCTCGCTGCCATTCAGCGTGCAAGTTTTTGAAATCATCATAAGCGTTCGCAGCATCTTCTATGTTAGTTGAATCGAACTCCACAGTCGCAGGTTTTGTCGGTTCAGGTTCAGTCATATACTTCGCATAGTTCAGCACATCTAGGCTAACATTGTCACTCTCCGTTCCCGGAATATGTAAATTTTTGATTTTTATGTATATGGTATCTGGCACCTGTATCTTGATTGTATGTATCATGTATTTGTAACTGGCCATGGATGCATAGTGTCAGTCTGCATAGTGCCAGCCCGCATAGATGCCAGTCCGCAATAAATAGTGCTGTCCGTATAGTGGCAGTCCGTATAGATACATAGTGTCAGTCTGTATGGATGCATAGTACTGGCCGCATAGTGCCAGTCCGCATACATGTATAGTGTCAGTCCGCATAGATACATAGTACTGGCCGTATAGTGCCAGTCCGCATAGATGCATAGTGTTAGTCTGCATGGATGTATAGTGCTGGCTGTATAGTGCCAGTCTATATAGATGCATAGTATCATTCTGTATGGATGCATAGTGCTGGCCGTATAGTGCCAGTCCGCATAGATGCATAGTATCAGTCCGCATGGATGCATAGTACTGGCCGCATAGTGCAAGTTCGCATAGATGCATAGTATAAATCTGCATGGATGCATAGTAATGGCCGTATAGTATCAGTCCGCATGGATGTATAGTGCTGGCCGTATAGTGCCAGTCCGCATACATGCATAGTATCAATCCGGATGGATGCATAGTGCTGGCCGTATAGTGCCAGCCCGCATGGACGCATAGTGCTGGCCGCATAGTGCCAGTCCGTATAGATGTATAGCGTCAGTCCGCATGGATGCATACTGCTGGCCGTATAGTGCCAGTCCGCATGGATGCATAGTACTAGCCGTATAGTGCCAGTCCGCATAGATGCATAGTATCAGCCGACATAGATGTATAGTGCTGACCGCATAGTGCCAGCCTGTATGGATGCATAGTGCTGACCGCATAGTGTCAGTCCGCATAGATATATAGTGTCTGTCCGCATGGATGCATAGTACTGACTGCATAGTGCCAGTCCGTATATATGTATAGTATCAGTCCGCATGGATGCATAGTACTGGCCGTATAGTGTCAGTCCACATAGATGCATAGTATCAGTCCGTATGGATGCAAAGTGCTGGCCGCATAGTACCAGTTCGCATAGATGCATAGTGTCAGTCCGCATGGATACATAGTGCTGACCGTATAGTGTCAGTCCGCATGGATGTATATTGTTGGCCGTATAGTGCCAGTCCGCATAGATGCATAGTATCAGTCCGCATGGATGCATAGTACTGACCGTATAGTGCCAGCCCACATGGATGCATAGTGCTGGCCGTATAGTGTCTGCCCGTATGGACGCGTGGTGCTGGCCGTATAGTGCCAGTCCGCATAGATGCATAGTGTCAGTCCGCATGGATGCATAGTGCTGGCCGTATAGTGCCAGTCCGCATAGATGTATAGTGTCAGTCCACATGGATACATAGTACTGGCTGCATAGTGCTAGTCAGCATAGATGTATAGTGTCAGTCCGCATAGATGTATAGTATGAAACCCGCAATTTTAGAATTTATCTGGATTATTGGATTTTACTGCATTTTTGGTCGATATTGGATTTTGGTTTTAAATAGTGCATTTTAGTTAAGATTAGATTGATATTATTATTATTATTATTATTATTATTATTATTGATATTATTATTATTATTGATATTATTATAAGTTAGTTAAGAGAATTATATTTTTAAAAATTAATCCTTGATTTTTGATTGACTGGCTGGACCCGTCCTGTTCCCGTGTTCGAATCGAACCCAATCTCGATTTGTTTCGAAACCAACTTTTAATCCTTTATATATATATTTATATATATTACTTCCTTTCTAAAGAAAAGAAATTTCCTTCCTTTTCTAAACAACTCTCTCTCTCTTTCACTCATTCTAGAGATTTCCTCTCGTTCATTACTGACCTCTCCTTTCCCCTTCCCGAACGCTCAAGCCCCTCCCCTCACGTAACTCCGACGACTCTTCTTTCCGGTAACTCCCATAACCTCCAATCTCTCCTCCTATTTAAACCCTCCTCTCCTTCTCCACTCTCCATCCCTCTCCATCATCACCACTCCCAAATCCTTAACCCCCAAACTTCTTTTCGGCGTCGATCCTCCCCGAGCGGCGACCCCCGCCGCCGCTGTCCCTGCGGCCCAGGGCGACCGCCGGCCACCGAGCCCCGCCCCTTCACGCGCCCCTCTGGCCTCGAGCCCCTGTCCACGTCCGCCCCGACGCCGTCAACCCCCTGCCGTTCCCGATCCGCTGTTCCCGTGCCCGACTTGTTGTCCCGATCTGCTGTTTCGGTTTCACGTGGCCCCGATTCCGCTGTCCGTATGTTTTGGGATTTTTCCGAGTTCGCGGGATTTTGTTTTCTCCAATTTTACATCTGAGAGCTCGAGCCGAGCACCTGAGGTATATTTTTCATGTCCTCATGTCCCTTTGGGTTGTGTGTCGATGATGATTCGGTCTCGATTTCGCTATGGGAATCGATTTGATTCGTTACGGTTATGGTTCGTACTTTTCGAACTTCTTTCGAATTGTCCTGTGACCTAGCTATTTGTAGCTTGGGTTTTTCTGTGGATATTTGCTTAGGTTTTGTGAATGTTCTTCTTAGCCTTGGCTAATTGGAATGGTTCTGTAGTTTTTTTGGACTTTTCGAGTTAGTTTTGGATCTTATTTCTGTGGCATTTTCCTTGGTATAGTTATGATATTTCGGGTTGGTGGCTATGCGTATTATGTAATTAGTCAAAGTTTGGAGTGGTTGGAAGTTTATATATATAACTATTTTTGGATATTTTTGTATCGCCAAATTTGGTTGGGTTGTCCTAGTTACAAAGGGGATACTGTCCGACTTTTCTAAAAATATTTTGAAAACCTTTTTGGTTTATTTCCTGAGTTTGGCTATGGTCCTTTGACAGTTTTGTATTGTTTGGTTTTCGAATAATATTTTTTGGGCGACGACCGTATCGGTCCATGAGCCCTAGCAAAATCCAAACGAAACCGACATTTTCGGACGTTGAGGCATAAGCTAATTGCAATGTGATATTAAGACCACGTCTGAGACTTACCCTATATTTTTATATTTTATAAAATTATTTAGAACTTGTTACTGGGTATTTTCATATTCGAGTGCAGGGCTTCGGCCTGCTGAATGGACCGCTTTCCGGCGTTCAGAGCTCAACAGCAATATTTAAATTAATTTATGTAAATAAGTTGTAAGGGCATAAGCCCAGTTTTCTATTTCTTTTCTGTGACCCTGTATTGTGTAGTATAGATTCTTTTCTTTATTTTTCTGGGTTGTTGACGTGGTCGTTAAACGCGTAGAATGTTAAAAAAATGAATATCTGTTTTTATATAGAAAATTAATAAGTTTTTCTCACATTAAGTAATTTTGTAATTTAACAAATTTATTATTTTTCATTAAAAAGAAAACCTAATTTTATATATATGTTACAAAAAAATATAAAGTTTTGCCAATTAACTTGGAAATTCTATTTTTCCCAATAAATGTTAAATTGACTTTTTCTTCGCTAATTGATATTGATTGTAGCTCGCGACGATAACGTGTTCCGGTAGAATGATTTTTAACAAACTTAAAACTTGATTAGGATCTTCTTTTAGAGTTTGCAACTAGCACACCTAGATATGGTTCATTTATGATGCTAAGTCAGAATTCTCAACTGTAGGATTTCGAGGACGAGTTTGACTTCCCAGTACCGACTTCCAATCCAGTCATAAACCAAGGCAAGTACGGTTATGTTTATTTGGCAATTTAATTAGTAATTGTTATATTGCATGCTTAAACTATATTGTAATACGGAACTCTCTCCTAGAGTATTGATTGTTATTGATTATGGGATCTTGGAGGAGTAGTATTGTGTTTTATGACCAATACCTTCATATTGCATTGATTGTGCAAGCTTACCCTTCTTACACACGGGGATAAGCCGTATCGTATCACTAGGATACTATTATACAACCCAAGCCGGTCATATACATTACCTATTCAAATTATAATATTTTCAATTGTTGGAAAATATTGTTCAAGTATTTTAAAAATGTTTAAGATTGCAAATTTCCATTATTATTTGAATTGTTAAATTTTTATAATTATACTTTGCTCTTTTCCTGACTGGATTTTCCACTCCCAATAGGTAACATTGTTGAGGCTGAGCTATTATATAATAGCTATTATGATCCGGTGCTCTATCCTGCGATACTTCCAGAGTCCCACTTGGAGGATGTTGATCCCGAGGCTGATGAGCCGGCTATCTAGATAGTTTTTGTTTATTTCTAGTTTTCTTTGTGTTGGAGATGCAAATCTTATTTCAGTATCTTATTATCAGTTGTATCTTTCTATGTTGGACAAATTAAAGTTTTAAATATTTAAAATATTGAAGTTGTGACAAATGTTTAGTTGTTGTTGAGATTACCTACAAGTGGAAACAGCTTACTGTCGCCGTCTCACAACGGTGCAGGCTGGGCATGATCCGATTCGACACAATAATTTGAGATCGGGTCGTGACATATTTTTAGTGGTGGCCCATGCAGGTCGATATCAACAACTTAGGAGAACATATATATAAACAATTAGAACACTAGAACATTAATTTGTCACAACATAGGACCGAAATATATTATAAATAAATATTTTTGTTTGTTATAGACTGGTAGGCTACCTCGCTTATGTTTTGCATCCTAAACCTTTCAGAGTATGGACACAGACAAGACCACCACTGCTGGCGATGGGGTGTCATCACCCGATCACACCCCACCTCCCCAAGCAAGTCCGGATCCTATACCTCGACAGCTGACCGATTGTCCCCATAATGCACCAGCACCCCGTGGAGTTTACAATCCTACAACTCCGGTGACAGATTCTACATCTTTCCGGACTGAGCTGCACTCCCCTGCGGTAATGCCCGCTCCAGCTACCCCACCAGTACCCGTGGACCCCACCGACCTCGTAGGCCTTCTACGAGGAGTACTTGAGGCCCAGAGAACCCAAGCTGAAGCTCATCGCAAACAGATTGCGATTATGAGAGAAGGCATGGAGAATGCCCACAACGTGGCTATGGCTGCCCTCGAGAGAGGAGAAGCAGCCCAATCAGAACCAAGGCCTGCTCAAGTCGGCGATATAGAGAAATTCAAGAAGCTGGGCCCTCGACCCTTCAAGGGAACCGAGGGAATCATCTATGCCGACGAATGGCTCGACAGCATGGAGCATCTCATCAGTGTCGCTCGACTTCAAGATGACCTCCAGGTCGAAGCTGTAGGACTCCAACTGCTAGATGTAGCAAGTACCTGGTATCGAAATGAACTCCGACTCCAGGACAGGCAGCTTGATTGGAACTCCTTTAAGAGGTTGTTTCGCAGAAAGTTCTTCCTAACATCAGAGTTGCGGGAGATAGAAAGACAGTTCCAGAATCTGAAGCAAAGGAACATGAAGGTTGGTGAATATGCGACAGAGTTCGACCAACTTAGCCGCTTGGCAAAGAACTTGGTTGATGACCCCGCAGATCGTGCTAAAAGATTTAGACTTTTATTGAGGGAAGATATTCGCACCCCTGTGATCGCAGGTGGTGCCAAAACATACGAGAGGATTCTAATACGAGCTCAGGATATAGAGAAGAGTCAGCCTGCTCATTCAAAGACGGAGTATTATGGAACTAGCAACTTCTCAAGTAACCAGAAGAGGCCCAATGTCAACAACCACAACAACAACATGCCTTTTCACCACCAGCAGTAACACTATTAGGCGAGGACCAATGACAGAGCGCTTCAGAAGCAAATTCCTGTCTACAATTTTCGCAAGAGGCCAGGACATCAGGCGAACATCTGCAGAAAAAGACTAGGATACTGCCTAGTTTGTGAGTCTGCCACCCACCTAGTGAGGGACTGCCCCACGGCATTCAACCGGACCGGAACAATACAGCAGAAGGCTCCCCTACCCACTTAGCAACAACAGTTTGGGCAACACTAACAGAAGACTGGGCGAGCCTTTGCCCTAACAGTAGATGAGCAAGAGCCAGAGAAGGAACCCACCGCTGATGTCATCACAGGTTCCATTTATGTGCATTCACATCCTACTTTAGCATTATTTGATTCGGGTGCATCACACAGTTTTATATCATCAAAGTTTATTTCTGCACACCACCTAATTACGGGATTTAGCAAGATGATATCTATAGTTATGATCGGTGGTGGACCCATATCCATTACCGAGACCTGTAACTGCCCCATAACTATTTCAGGCCACAAAATTCTTAGCACCCTCACTTGTGATGCCCTTACCCAACTATGATGTAGTCCTAGGGATGGACTGGCTAAGTAAGCAGCATGCGCTGATAGATTGTCACAGAGGATGTGTAGTCTTCAGTCCACCGGGAGAACCAGAGTTTGAAATCTCTCAAACTCCGGAGGATATGGAGAGTGTTATCTACTCCTCTATCACCGAAGAACCGGGGCCTCCTCATCCTATCATAGCGGAATTCATGGACGTCTTCCCTTATAGTCTTCCGGGATTGCCTCCAGATCGAGATATGGAATTCACCATTGATCTAGTTCCCGGCTCTTCTCCTATTTCTCGAGGATGCTACAGAGTCAACCCCAAGGAGGCTAAGGAGATGAAGGACCAGATTGATTAGCTGAAGGCCCTTGGATTTATCAGAGATGGAGCCTCACCCTGGGGATAACCTGTCTTGTTCGTACCCAAGAAGGACAGAACTGTACGGATGTGCATCGACTATCGGGTGCTGAACAATATCACCATCAAGAACAAATACTCTCTACCCCGGATCGATGATCTGTTTGATCAACTAAGTAGAGCTAAGGTATTCTCGAAGATAGATCTCAAATTTGGCTACCATCAAATCAAGGTCAGGAAGGAGGATATTCCAAAAACGGCGTTCAACACCAAATATAGAAAATATGAATTTTTGGTCATGCTATTTGGATTGACGAATGCCCCTGCAGTATTCATGAACCTCATGAACAAGGTCTTCGATGAATACCTAGATCAATTTGTTGTTGTCTTCATCGATGACATCCTGATCTACTCGAAGATCGAAGAAGAGCATAAATAGCACCTGAGAAAAGTTATAGAAACCTTAAGGAAGGAGAAGCTCTATGGTAATCTATCTAAATGCGAATTCTTTTTAGACAAGGTGGATTTTTTAGGCCATGTTGTCACAGGAGAAGGAATTTTGGTGGATCCAAAGAAGATAGCTGCTATTGAGAAGTGGACTACACCAAGTTCAGTTGCAGAAATCAGAAGTTTCTTGGACTTAGCTAGCTACTACAGAAAATTTGTGAAGGACTTCGCCAGGATTGCTGAGGCAATGACGAAACTTACAAGAAAGAATGAAGAATTTATGTGGACTGAAGCTTGCCAGTCAGCATTTGAGGAACTGAAGAAGCGACTTACAACGGCGCCGATACTTGTGCTACCCGCAGGTACTGGCGGTTTCTCAATTTACAGTGATGCTTCTGCTAAAGGATTCGGTTGTGTTCTTCAACAACACGTGAAAGTAATTGCTTACGCATCTAGGCAATTACGGACTCATGAGAAGAACTATCCTACACATGATTTGGAGCTTGCAGCGGTTATATTTGCTTTGAAGTTATAGAAACACTACCTTTATGGAGAGAGAGTAGAAATATTTACAGACCATAAAAGTCTTAAATATATTTTCATTCAGATGGAGCTGAACATGCGACAGAGGCGTTGGCTGGAGCTGATGAAAGATTTTGACATCGACATGCAGTACTATCCGGGTAAGGCTAATGTTGTTGCAGATGCACTTAGTCGATAGCCGATGGCAATATTCTTGACCAAGGAGCAGCATTTTCAAGAAGACATAGGGAAGCTTGGATAGAGATTGTACTGCCTGAAGAGGAAATAAAGAAACTTAGAAGAGAAGCCATTGTACCAGGAGCTGATTCATCAATGATACAGTTGCAAGTGCGTTCAAGTCTGATGGACAGAGTCAAGGAGACACAATTCTAAGACGAAACACTTTGCAAACTCAGAGATAAAGTGCTGGCAGAAACACTTGAAAGATTCTCAATCGCCAATGACGGAGCACTGAGGCACGGTACGAGGCTTTGCGTACCAACTGGCGAACTAAGGAATAAGCTGATGCAAGAAGCACATAAGTCGCAGTATTCCATACATCCAGGAGCTAACAAAATGTATCGAGATATACGTACTGTAGTATGTTAGTACGGAATGAAGAAGGACGTATCCAGGTATGTGGCTAGATGCTTAATTTGTCAACAAGTAAAAGCTACCAGACAGAGACCAGCAGGACTATTGCAGCCGCTAGACATCCCAGAGTGTAAATGGGAACACATAACGATGGACTTTGTGTCATGACTGCCTCGATCCCAAGGAAGGAAGGACGCCATTTGGGTTATTGTGGACCGATTGACGAAGTCAGCTCACTTTATTCCCTTCAAGATTGGTCTATCCACCGAGAAGTTAACAGCACTGTACATACAGCATATCTACCGAATTCATGGAGTTCCGGTAAGTATAGTATCTGACAGAGATACCAGATTTACCTCTTACTTCTAGAAGAGCTTGCACGACAGTTTGGAAACACAATTGAAGTTCAGCATCGCCTACCATCCCCGGACTGACGGACAATCGGAGAGAACCATCCAGACGCTAGAAGACATGCTGAGATCTTGTATCTTGGAATTTGGAGGGTCTTAGGAAGACCACTTACACTTGGTAAAGTTCTCCTACAATAACAGCTACCATGATAGTATCGGTATGACTCCGTTCGAGGCACTCTATTGACGTCGTTGCCGCACTCCACTTGCTTGTGGCGACGTAGGAAAAAGAGTATTGCTTGGACCGGAGATGGTGACCGATGCAGCAGAGAAGGTAAAGATGATCAGAGATAAGCTCAGGATTGCTCAGGACAGACAGAAGCATTGGGCCGATAGCAGCCGACGATCGCTGGAGTTCGAAGCAGGAGATAGTGTCTTCGTCAAGATTTCCCCTACCAGAGGAACTATCAGATTCGGTAGAGCAGGAAAGCTTAGTCCTAGATACATCGGCCCATTCAAAGTTTTGAGACGAGTCGGAGAAGTAGCGTACCGATTAGCTCTACCAGCTAATCTTGAAGGTGTGCACAACGCCTTCCACGTTTCACAGCTCAGGCGCTACATTCCGGACCCGAGCCACATCTTGGACCATTCAGAGCTAGAAATTGTACCCAGCCTCACAGTGCCAGAGAAGCCAGTGGCGATATTAGACAGAGGAGAGAAAAAACCAGGAACTCTGTGACGCCCATAGTCAGAGTTATGTGGAGGCACAATTCCCCAGACGAGTCTACCTGGGAGCGAGAAGATGAGATGCGGGAGCAGTATCCGTATCTGTTTGAAGCCTGAGGTAACTCCTAACCCTGCCTTTAATTTCGGGGACGAAATTTCCTAAGAAGGGAAGGTTGAGAAACCCGCAATTTTAGAATTTATTTGGATTATTGGATTTACTACATTTTGGTCGATATTGGATTTTGGTTTTTAATAGTACATTTTAGTTAAGATTAGATTGATATTATTATTATTATTATTATTATTATTATTATTATTATTACTGATATTATTATTATTATTATTAATATTATAATTAGTTAGTTAAGAAAATTATATTTTTAAAAATTAATCCTTGATTTTTGGTTGACTGGCTGGACCTGTCCTGTTCCCGTGTTTGAACCGAACCCAATCTCGATTTGTTTCGAAACCAACTTTTAATCCTTTATATATATATTTATATATATTACTTCCTTTCTAAAGGAAAGAAATTTCCTTCCTTTTCCAAACAACTCTCTCTCTTTCACACATTCTGGAGATTTCCTCTCGTTCATAACTGACCTCTCCATTCCCCTTCCCGAACGCTCGAGCCCCTCCCCTCCCGTAACTCCGGCGACTTTTCATTCTGGTAACTCCCGTAACCCCCAATCTCTCATCCTATTTAAACCCTCCTCTCCTTCTCCACTCTCCATCCCTCTCCATCATCACCACTCCCAAATCCCTAACCCCCAAACTTCTTTCCGGTGCCGATCCTCCCCGAGCTGCGACCCCCGTCGCCACTGTCCCCGCGGCCCAGGGCGACTGTCGGCCACCGAGCCTCGCCCCTTCGTACGCCCCTCGGGCCCCGAGCCCCTGTCCGCGTCCGCCCCGACGCCGTCGACCCCCTGTCGTTCCCGATCCGCTGTTCTCGTGCCCGGCTTGCTGTCCCGATCTGCTGTTTCGGTTTCACGTTGCCCCGATTCCGCTGTCCGTATGTTTTAGGATTTTTTCGAGTTCGCGGGATTTTGTTTTCTCCAATTTTACATCTGAGAGCTCTAGCCGAGCACCCGAGGTATATTTTTTGTGTCCTCGTATCCCTTTCGGTTGTGTGTCGATGATGATTCGGTCTCGATTTTGCTATGGGAATCGATTTGATTCGTTACGGTTATGGTTCGGACTTTCCGAACTCCTTTTGAATTGTCCAGTGACCTAGCTATTTCTAGCTTGGGTTTTTCTATGGATATTTGCTTAGGTTTTGTGAATGTTCTTCTTAGCCTTGGCTAATTAGAATGGTTCTCTATTTTTTTGGACTTTTCGAGTTAGTTTTGGATCTTATTTCTGTGGCGTTTTCCCCGGAATAGTTATGATATTTTGGGTTGGTAGCTATACGTATTATGGTAATTGGTCGGAGTTTGGAATGGTTGGAAGTTTATATATTTAACTATTTCTGGATATTTTTGTATGGCAAATTTGGCTGGGTTGTCCTAGTTACAAAGGGGATACTGCCCGATTTTTCTAAAAATATTTTGAAAACCTTTTTGGTTTATTTCCTGAGTTCGGCTATGGTCCTTTGACAGTTTTGTATTATTTGGTTTTCGAATAATATTTTTTGGGCGATGACCGTATCGATCCGTGGGCCCTAGCGAAATGCAAACGAAACCGATATTTTCGGACGATGAGGCATAAGCTAATTGCAATGTGATATTACGACCAAGTCTGAGACTTACCCTATATTTTTATATTTTATAAAATTATTTAGAACTTGTTACTGGGTATTTTCATATTCGAGTGCAGGGCCTCAGCCTGCTGAATGGACCGCTTCCCGGCGTTCAGAGCTCAACAGCAATATTTAAATTAATTTATGTAAATAAGTAGTAAGGGCATAAGCCCAGTTTTCTATTTCTTTTTTGCGACCCTGTATTGTGTAGCGTAGATTCTTTTCTTTATTTTTTTGGGTTGTTGACGTGGTCGTTAAACGCGTAGAATGTTAAAAAAATGAATATCTAATTTTATATAGAAAATTAATAAGTTTTTCGTACAATAAGTAATTTTGTAATTTAACAAATTCATTATTTTTCATTAAAAAGAAAACCTAATTTTATATATATGTTACAAAAAAATACAAAGTTTTGCCAATTAACTTGGAAATTCTATTTTTCCCAATAAATGTTGATTGACTTTTTCTTCGGTAATTGATATTGATTGTAGCTCGCGAAGATAACGTGTTCCGGTAGAATAATTTTTAACAAACTTAAAACTTGATTAGGATCTTCTTTTAGAGATTGCAACTAGCTCACCTAGATATGGTTCATTTATGATGCTAAGTCAAGATTCTCAACTGTAGGATTTCGAGGACGAGTTTGACTTCCCCGGTACCGACTTCTAATCCAGTCATAAACCAAGGCAAGTACGGTTACGTTTATTTGGCAATTTAATTAGTAATGTTTACATTGCATGCTTAAACGGCATAGTAACACGGAACTCTCTCCTAGAGTATTGATTGTTATTGATTATGGGATATTGGGGGAGTAGTGTAATGTTTTATGACCAATACCTTCATATTGCATTGATTGTGCGAGCTTACCCCTCTTACACACGGGGATAAGCCGTATCGTATCACTAGGATACTATTGTACAACCCAAGCCGGTCATATACATTACCTATTCAAATTACATTGTTTTTAATTGTTGGAAAATATTGTTCAAGTATTTTAAAACTGTTTAAGATTGCAAATTTTCGTTATTATTTGAATTATTAAATTTTTATAATTGTACTTTGCTCTTTTTCTGACTGGATTCCCCACCCCCAATAGGGAACATTGATGAGGCTGAGCTATTGTACAATAGCTATTATGATCAGGTACTCTATCCTGTGATACTTCCAGAGTCCCACTTGGAGGATGTTGATCCTGAGGCTGATGAGCCGGCTATCTAGATAGTTGTTGTTTATTTCTAGTTTTTATTGTGTTGGAGTTGCAAATCTTATTTCAGTATCTTATTATCAGTTGTATCTTTCTGTGTTGGACAAATTAAAGTTTTTAAATATTCGAAATATTAAAGTTGTGACAAATATTTAGTTGTTGTTGAGATTACCTGCAAGTGAAAACAGCTTACTACCGCCGTCTCACAACGGTGCAGGCTGGGCATGATCCGATTTGACCCAACAATTTAGGATCGGGTCGTGACATATAGTGCTGGCCGTATAGTGCCAGTCCGTATAGATGCATAGTGCTGGCCGCATAGTGCCAGTCCGTATAGATGCATAGTATCAGCCCACATGGATGCATAGTGCTGACCGTATAGTGCCAGCCCGCATAGATGCATAGTGCTGGCCGCATAGTGCCAGTCCGTATAGATGCATAGTATCAGTCCGCATGGATGCATAGTACTGGCCGCATAGTGCCAGTCCGCATAGATGCATAGTGTCAATCCGTATGGCTGCATAGTGTCAGTCCGCATGGATGTATAGTACTGTCCGTATAGTACTAGTCCGCATGGATGCATAGTGCTAGCCGTATAGTACCAGTCCGTATAGATGTATAGTATCAGTCCGCATGGATGTATAGTGCTGCATAGTGCCCATTTTGGCTATTTTGGCTGTTTTATGTCCTATTTGGTTGATTTGTGGCCAGAATTTCTCCTAACTCCCAACATGAAAGTTATAGATGTTTGTCTTGGCTTCAAGAATCTTTTGTCTCACTTTAACCAGAATTCATATGTAACTTTTATATCCTGAGGGGTCCATGTGACTTCCTGACTTGACCGTGTTCCTGATTTGATTACCTGCATACGTGATGGTACCTTTTCTAAGTGTATATTGAGATACAATATTTGTATGTACTGCGGTGCTATTTAATAAGTGCACTGACGTGTGACTCTACATGCTAAGTGATCATTCGTGTTATATATCAATACATGTGTACCTTCCAGCATAGTCATGATAATTGGTCAGTAATAACGTCGTGGTATATTGATTGTTGTTTGATGTATTACACTAAGCATGGATCTAGATTTGGGACTCCTTGAGCCGATATGGATTCATACTTAGGGTACACGTACTATGGTACGACATATAGGAGGATGACCATGTGACCACGACATGTAATTTCAAGATTAAAATAAGGTTAATCTAAGCAACTTAAATCGGTAGAAGCATTGGGAGGGAACAGAATCCCGAAATCGTGCCATACTAGCCACCCCAGGTCCAGTCCTGACGTGTCGGGTTGGCCGCCACGGATACAGTTTCATCCGCCTATAGTGGATGACTATATCCGACTCCTACGTGCTATATGTGTTATATGTTTTAGCACGGTGGCCTTACGGGAGATCGGTGCATAATCAAAGTGCTACGCATATATGTATATTTATAATGGTTTGGCTAGCCCTGCTGGGTTGATACGATCTGAGGATTTCTATATTACATTACTGGAATAATCTAAAAAAATTATAGAAAGCCGTAGGATTGATTGGCCGCTTGTAATCTGACTTGTTTGTGATATGTGTTCTTTTGTTAGCAACTGAGGAACATGGACTATCGTGGTGCGTGGTCCAATCCATGTCCTTGTTTGGTTGTTGGGTTGGGCTATTGTGCTGCGATAGGCTATGGACCGAAGTCGCGATCAGAAGCCCTTCACCTGCCCATGGTTATAGGATGTATCTTATCTCGGCATGATATTGGCACCATTTGTCCTTGTTTGGCTGTAAGGGTGTCATATTGTCTCGATGATATGGTATAAGCCTATAAGTCGTGAATCAGGTCTTATTATTACGCTTGTGTTTTAACTCACTTTTTTTTGCTCTCTTACGGTACTTGCTATTCAGGGCCTGACCCCGCTGGTTTTGTTTGGCCAGATCTCGTAGCAGCACCAGAGGATCCAGCCTTCTACCCGAACAATGGCACCAGGAGTATGGGCGCCAAGGACCATGAGTGGGTTTCTTCTTCACTGCTCAGATATTTTCTATTTTGTACTTGGCATTTAGCCACCGGCACCTGTTTAGCCGGAAGTTCTGGACATTCAGTACCTTACATAATTGTAATTAAATCAGACTGCAGCTGACTAAGGTTATGTACTATTGACTCTCGGAACTTGCTTATCATTTTGTATAGCTAGGCTCATGAATTATTTTGATGAAGCGTTGGGGACGCCTTACTTCTTTATCTTATATGATCATTATTACTGCTTGTTGGTTGATTGATTGAGACACAGATGCTCTGTGGGACCATAGGAGACTTGATTATAGCATGCACCCCATTGTCTCTTGACAGCCACGATCGTCGTATGACGTTTATATTCCTCATATGGAGTAGCTGGCCTAGTCCGTCTTAGTATTCCGATACTGGGGTGTGACAAGATTTTATTGGTGGCCCATGCAGGTCTGTTTTTCAAACTTGTGGGGTGTTGCGATTATAGGAGTCTCAATCAAAATATGTTTCCCTTGATCTCCTGATTCATCTTTTCTTTCTCTCACCTTGATTGCTAACTTGGGTATTATCCTCGATTCCTTCATGTCCTGTCTTTTGATACCTTGTATCCTTTTCTTTAGGGGCACCTCATTCTCGGCTATTGGAGGAGCCAGCATAGGAGAGAATCCAGTAGAACAGGGACTAGTTGGAGATCAGCAAGGGGTAGCCCCTCTACCTGGATAGATTCACATCGAGAACGTTACCGAACATGAGCCAGTTGAGCCGCAGAGGCCAGAGGTTGTCGTACCTCCAGTGATGCCGATAGTACCAGTAGCATTAGACGCACCGGCACTATTGCAGATTATCAGAGGTTTATTGGAGACCTAGTAACACTAGATGGCAGTCCAATAGCAACAACACACCTAGCAGCAAGAATAGAATGTATTACTGAATCAGGGGTTACAGATAGGTCTTGAGAGGAGCGTCAGGAATGACTCGGGAGCGTCGGAAAGGTTTTATCGACTTAACCCGAAATACTTTGATGGCACAGAGGATGCCATCACGACGGATGCTTGGCTTCAGGATATTGAGGCCATATTGACAGCAGCAAAGGTTCCAGCAGGAGAGAAGGTTGACCAAGTCAGACTGTTACTTCAGGATCTCGTCCGCGACTGGTGGGCATCAGAAGAGGTTGGAATGAGGTATCCTGTTCCATGGGATAGCTTTAGTACTAGATTCAAGGCTAAGTACTTTGGCGTGGTAGCTCGGTATGAGCTTCAACAGAGATATATCAGCCTCAAGCAGGCTGGTAGGATGGTGGATGGTTATGTAGCAAAGTTCTGCAGGTTAAGTAGGTTTGCTCAGACGATGGTAACGACAGAGCCAAAGAGAGCAATGAGGTTCCAGCAGGAACTTCACTTAGAGATTATGCAGCTGAAAGAGGGGTACGACTACCAGACATTCGATACAGTATTGATGGCGGCTCGGAGGCACGAGCTTACTATTCAAAGGTTATCAGTAAGGACTGGAGGCTAGAAGAGGTCTCATATGCAGAGTGCTGGAGGAGGAGGAGCAGTACCTCGAACGTCAGCACCAGCGCCCGACGTCCATATTCGTGATACAGCTCTGGTCACAACAGTTATGACGACACCAGTTCAACAGCAGCAACCGAGGCACAAGCAACGTCAGGAGCCACCAGTGGGTTGTACTTATTATGGTAAGAGGGACACACTCAGAAAGTGTGTCGGTCAGCGAATGGGCAGTGCTTGAGGTGTGGAGGTTTAGACCGTCGTATAGCTATGTGCCTACAGATACCGATGCCAGGAGGGCCAGCTCAACAGTTTTTGGCATTGCCAGCTCCAGAGGTAGTACCGTATCAAGGGCCAGTACTAGCAGTGAGGCCACTAGCCCAGCGCCCATTACTGACGCAAGCTCAGATGTACCGACAAGCGCAACATCAGGTAGGACCGCATCATGGTGGACAGCAGAGGCCACAACAGCAGGGCCAGGGAAGGCAGCAACAGAGAGTCCAGCAGGGGCAGAGACAAATAGAATTTGGAGTATTATAGCAGAGGTTGGCCGAAGGCGGTCGAATTGTGTGTAAGTTTTGAGTATTATTCATTATAATTCCTTGAGTTCTATATTCGAAGAGTGAAAGCGACTTTCTTGTCTCACTCATCTGCTCTTGTATCAAGTGATACGTGATATTCATCATGTGTCTTGATTACGAGAGTACGTCCTGGGCAGAGTCTCATTCATGACTAAGTCATTGGTACCGACTTATCTCAAGCGTTGACCCTTGTCCACTTTGGGAGTCAGTGTAGGACCTCGAGGATGAATTCCTACCTAACTGACTTGGGTGGCATATTTTATTCGTATATCTCCGATCACTTTCCTTCTAGGGTATGATTATTGTTTGTGCTTTTACTTAATTGTTCTTTCTTTCGTAATATGTTCATGTGCCATGTGTTGTTTGATAATTGCGCTTGATATATGTCATGAGTGTATTTTGTGATCTGAGAGCGCGCTCGACTAGCCTTATCGAAATTTCGAGGACAAAATTTTTCTAAGGAGGGTAGAGATGTCACTCCCCGTTCCCGAAATATGTAAATTTTTTTATTTTTCTGTATATGGTATCTGGCACCTGTATCTTGATTGTATGTATCATATATTTGTAACTGGCCATGGCATGGAATAATATTTCGTCGCGGATTAGTGTGCCACCCCTTGTCCTTGTCTGGTTGTAGGCGTGGTTCACTATTTCGATGATAAGATCTCTGAATCGTATTGTGGTTAGGGTTTTATTTATTTAATTAATTTGATAAATTATTGTATAAAGCATTTAACATGTCATTAGTCATATGGTTAAGAGCATGCTTAAGATTAGGATTTCTTTGAGTCAACCCAACCCCTATATATATTCTCTTCCTCTCTCTCTTTCCTTATTCACTCTTTTCATTTCATTTTTCCTCCTACCAACATTTAGGTAAGTACACCTTGCACCAAATGGAGAGATTCTCACATTTTTATTTTAGATTTTTTTCTTTGATATTATTTGTATATATTATTCTTCTCTTCATTCTCTACAAGTTTAGTTTTTATAGTTTTGATTTTAGTGGCTAGTTTTGTGTAGATCTAAATTTCTAAAACTAGAGTTTTATGGATTTTCATAGTTTTGATCTATCAAACTTGGTTGTTTTCAAAAACTAATGGTCCTATGTTGTAGAAAATCTCATTCTACCCAATTTTGACCTTGGAAAAGTTAGATTTCGACTTGTTTTGAAGAAGTTATGGCCAAAATAATATTTAGACATTTTCTATGTTCATCAGTCCTGGTTCTGGCAGGGACGATGAATAGTGCTGGCCGTATAGTGCCAGTCCATATAGATGTATAGTGTCAGTCCGCATGGATGCATAGTGCTGGCCATATAGTGTCAGTCTGCATAGATGCACAGTGTTAGTCCGTATGGATGCATAGTACTGGCCGCATAGTGTCAGTCCGCATAGATATATAGTGTCAGTCCGCATGGATGCATAGTGCTGGCCGCATAGTGCCAGTACGCATAGATGCATAGTGTCAGTCTGCATGGATGTATAGTGCTGGCCATATAGTGCCAGTTCGTGTAGATGCATAGTGTCAGTCCGCATGGATGCATAGTGCTGACCGCATAGTATCTGTCCGTATGAATGCATAGTGCTGGCCGTATAGTGCCAGTCCACATAGATATATAATGTCAGTCCACATGGATGCATAGTGTTGGCCGCATAGTGCCAGTCCGCATAGATGTATAATGCTGGCCGTATAGTGCCAGCCCGCATGAATGCATAGTGCTGACCGCATAGTACCAGTCCGCATAGATGTATATTGTCAGTCCGTATAGATGTATAGTACTGGCTGCATAGTGCCAGTCCGTATAGATGTATAATGTTAGTCCGCATGAATGCATAGTACTGGCCGCATAGTGCTAGTCCGCATAGATGCATAGTATCAGTCCGCATGGATGCATTATGCTGGCCGCATAGTACCAGTCCGCATGGATACATAGTATCAGTTCGCATGGATGCATAGTACTGGCCATATAGTGCCAGTCTGCATAGATGCATAGTGTCAGCCCATATGGATGCATAGTACTTGTCGCATAGGGCCAGCCCGCATGGATGTATAGTGCTGGCCGCATAGTGCCAGTCCGCATAGATGCATAGTGTCAGTCCGTATTGATGCATAGTGCTGGCCGTATAGTGCAGTCCCCATAGATGCATAGTGTCAGTCCGTATGGATGCAAAGTGCTGGTCGCACAGTACCAGTCCGCATGGATGTATAGTACTAGCCGTATAGTGCCAGTTCGCATAGATGCATAGTATCAGTCCGCATGGATGCATAGTGCTGGTCGCATAGTGCCAGTCCGCATAGATGTATAGTGTCAGTTCGCATGGATGCATAGTGCTGTATAGTGCATATTTTGGCTGTTTTATGTCATATTTGGCAGATTTGTAGCCAGAATTTTTTTCAACTCCCAACATGAAAGTTGTAGATGTTTGTCTTGGCTTCAAAAATCTTCATGCCTAACTTCAACCAGAATTCTATGTGACTTTTATGTCACGAGGGGTCCGTGTGACTTTCTGACTTGACCTTATTCCTGATTTGATTACCTATATACGTGATGGAACCTTTTCTAAGTGTGTATTGAGATACAATATTTGTGTATACTGCGGTGCTATTTAATGAGTATACTGTGGTGTGACTCTACGTGCTAAGTGATCATTCGTGTTATATATCAATACATGTGTACCTTCCAGCACCAGTCATGATAATTAGTCAGTAATAACATCGTGGTATATTGATTGTTGTTTGATGCATTACACTAAGCATGGATCTAGATTTGGAACTCCTTGAGCCATGTGGATTCATACTTAGGGTACACGTACTATGGTACGACATATAGGAGGATGAACATGTGACTATGACATGTAATTCCAAGATTAAAATAGGGTTAATCTAAGCAACTTAAATCGGTAGAAGCATTAGAATGGAACAGAATCCCGAGATCGTGCCATGCTGGCCACCCCAGATCTAGTCTTGACGTGTCGGATTGGCCGCCACGGATACAGTTTCATCCGCCTATAGTGGATGACTATATCTGACTCCTACGTGCTATATGTTATATGTTTTAGTTACATATTAGAAATATTGCAAGAGAACAAATGCTACTGACCCCCACCCTTTAATCCCAGACTGGCACACAACAGCCTTTCGGCCGAACCGAACCCAGCAAGGAAGCCCAGCCCGTACTGTGCAAATTGTACTGTGCAAACCAAGCAAGCCCGAGCTAGGCAGCCCAGGCCAACCTAGGCCCAGGCCCGGGCCAAACAAACCGAGCCCCAAAGTTTTTCAGCCGAGCGGAACTAATCCCCAATATACAGTACGTATATATAGAGGAGATCGAGAGATAAGTATACTCAAAACCCTAACCCCGAGCCTTCGCGGCCACCTAGTGACCCTCCCCATCCTTTGCGCCAACGTGCGCGCCACCTGCCTCGCCGGAACGGCCGCCGCGCGCCCCGAGATGGCACCAGGCCGAGCACAGAGCAGAGTACTCTGTTTTGGCCGCCACCAGGTATCGATCTTCGCGATTCTTTTCTTTTCCACATAGTTTATCGTTTTCAATTTTGTAAATTTATATGGAAACCTTATATAACCCTCTAGAGATCCTAACAAGTAGAATCTAATGTGGTCGAACCATCGATTCACAAAAGCAACTCGAAAAGCCCAAAAAAACTGTTTTCTACAGTTTCAAGACTGTGCCCAAACACCCAAGTTTAGCAATTGATTTCCGCCAACTGTGTCGACTTCTTCCAAAAGTAACTGATGAAACCTTTAGACAGCCTATAGGGTCTCGTAACCTTTCTTTTAGATTCTGATTTCATTAAGTAGATGAAAAGTTAGTCAATTCGAAAGTTCAACAAAAACTTGTTTCTCAAAACTAAAGAAAATAGAAAGATTGTCCGATACGACGTACGTACCGCCAATCCGGGCGACATGGTTGCGAACCGAAGGCATCGAAAGGTGCGTATCGGCTTCGTGGACGTGTGGGCTTTGACGGAATTCAAATTGGTCGCGTGTGCGCGACGAATTTGATGCATATCCGTCGAAATTCACCGTATCGGCCTTTGTGCAAATTTCTAAATTACTTTGTGCACGTTCGTCAGATTGAGACAAAACTTGCGCCAACTGGACCGTATCATTTTTCTGGTCCTGTATGCCAAGTTTGGTCCCATTATGAGACAGTTTATCGGACCGCCATTTTGCGGACCCCACGGTCCGACTCAACGGGCAATTTTGTGCACGGCCCGCCGGAATCCAACTTTGGACATACGGTTGGGTTCGTATCGAAAACCCGGACCTGTTGGCATATAGTTTGACGAATTTAGAGATCGTTGACGCTGGCACGTTTTTCGGTGCAAAACGGGTCTAATGGCGGATACCGTTTTGACCCAAAATTACCGTTTTACTCCTGTGTCCTGAATTGGACTTAAGGACAGGCAATCCTAGCTAATTTGACTTCTGAGAACGTTGGTAATATTTATTTCAGCATCCGGAGACTTTTTACAAGTGTTGACTTTAGTGACTCATCTGATGTGGTTGTACTATCGGTTTCTCCAGCTAAGGACCTTAGGCAAGTGTACTTTCTGATTGCTTTCGATTCATAGTAGTCTTTTCATTTCATGTTTATACATATATCTTGCTTCTTGTTGACACGTTCGTCACACGGAGTAGTCAGAAGGGGAAATATCTTAGTAGACATGTGGACTACCCAGAACTATCCCAATATGTCTAATCTTGACTGATAGCAGCTGCACACGACACGTGCAGGGTACCGTATTTACCCCCTAGCCGTTCACATATCGAAAAGGATATTTCACACCACATAGGTAGTTGTCTTTTATTTATTTTTCCTTGTCTTCTTCACCACCTGCCATGTCATCAGTTACTTTCTAGCTTTCATATTCCATATGTTATTTTTATGTCTTGTTAATTCTATTGTGTTTTCGCATTGCCGTCAGTTTGTGTACTTGTTCCATTCCTGACTAGAAACCAATATTTTTTAGGTTAGCTGTGGCTTCACTTAGCTTGGGAGATACAGGTGTACATGCAGACAGAAACCTAGAAATAAATAGCAGTGTATCATTTTCATTAATTGTGAGAACCTTGTATTTTCTTTAAATATAAATGTTGTAAATATTGTAATAAATTTAGAAATATAAATGAGCAGTAATTGTTATATTTTGTAATTTTGAGCATCTTGGCCGTGACAACGTTCTACCGCCGACTCTGCGACGTAGGCTGGCTTGGACACGTATCGTATCTGAAAAGGCGGGTGTGGGTCGTGACACCACGACATGTAATTCTTAGATTAAAATAGGATTAATCTAAGCAACTTAAATCGATAGAAGCATTGGAAGGGAACAGAATCCCGAGATCGTGCCATACTAGCTACCCCAGATCCAGTCCTGACGTGTCGGATTGGCCGCCACGGATATAGTTTCATCTGCCTATAGTGGATGACTATATCCGACTCCTACGTGCTATGTGTTATATGTTTTAGCACGGTGGCCTTACGGGGGATCGGTGCATAATCAAAGTGCTACGCACATATGTATATTTATAATGGTTTGGCTAGCCCTGCTGGGTTGATACGATCAGAGGATTTCTATATTGCATTACTAGGATAATCCAGACAAATCATAGAAAGCCGTAGGATTGATTGGCCGCTTGTAATCTGACTTGTTTATGATATGTGCTCTTCTGTTAGCAACTGAGAAACATGGACTATCGTGGTGCGTGGTCCAACCCATGTCCTTGTTTGGTTGTTGGATTAGGCTATTGTGCTGCGATAGGCTATGGACCAAAGTCACGATCAAAAGTCCTTCACCTGTCCATGGTTATAGGATATATCTTATCTCGGCATGATATTGGCACCGTTTGTCCTTGTTTGGTTGTAAGGGTGTCGTATTGTCTCGATGATATCGTATAAGCCTATAACTCGTAAATCAGGTCTTATTATTACTCTTGGGTTTTATCTCACTCTTTTGTGCTCCCTTGCGGTACTTGCTATTCGGACCTGACCCTGCTGGTTTTGTTTGGCCAGATCTCGTAGCAGTGCCAGAGGATCCAGCCTTCTACCCGAACAATGGTGCACACTAGGAGTATGGGCGCCAGGGACCATGAGTGGATTTCTTCTTCACTACTCAGATATCTTCTATTTTGTACTTGGCGTTTAGCCACCGGCACCTGTTTAGCCGACAGTTCTGGACATTCAGTACCTTACATAATTGTAAATAAATCAGACTGCAGCTGACTACGGTTATGTACTATTGACTCTCAGAACTATCTTATCATTTTGTATAGCTAGGCTCATAAATCATTTTGATGAAGCGTCGGGGACGCCTTACTGCTTTATCTTGTATGACCATTATTACTGCTTCTTGGTTGATTGATTGAGACATAGACGCTCTATGGGACCATAGGAGACTTGATTGTTGCATGCACCCCATTGTCTCTTGACAACCACGATCGTCGTATGACGTTTATATGCCTCATATGGAGTAGCTGGCCTATTCCGTCTCAGTATTTCAGTACTGGGGTGTGACAAATATAGATCCTCTCCCTCCAGCGTTTGAAGTGGGTACCATTGAAAGCTTCAATCTTCAATACGTCAGGAAGCCTCGAACGAGATTGAACCGATCCAGCAGCGAGAACAATTTTCTGAGAAGTCATCTTTTCTTGAGATTGATGGAATAATAGTTTCATAGAACACAAGTCAGAATCGTTGAGGCGTGTAGATCACTGTCCTCAAGAAACGATTTGCCCCTATACGTTACTGTAAGTTACTAACGGCGACTTTCCTCCAGGATACAATAGCGAGTTACAGATAGCAGTACCTATCTGCAACCTACTATCAAACAGAGAAGAAGAAGAACGACAGCGTTTTTGATCTCTTTCTCTTTGGTTTTTTTAATCTCAGCGGTGTTTTTCTTCTGTGAAGAACAACTGCTATATATAGAGTTGCAAAACTCTAATTCTGTTATATCGTGAACCCTAATATCAGGAGTAGGATCAGGAACGCCGTGTATGAGACATGTTGAATGAGTTGTCGAGGTTAGTTATTGGGGTGCATAAATCGCGGCTCACAACCAAGAGAAAGTGCAAAAAGTAGAGTCGTGTCCCGCCTACGTGTGAGGCTTAACGGCCCGAATTTGCACTCCCCCCTGCGCGTGCGACGTGCCCGCACATGCGCATTAAAGTTTTCTGGAGCTTTCCACCAAATCGGGTGCATTCTAGCTCAATGTCCCCCGTACGCGCGAGCACCCCTCTTACTACCCACTCATCACAACCATGTAGAAGGTATAAACATACTCACATGTGTGGGTTTTAAGCAATGTGGGACTAAACAAAAGTCTCTTTCCTTTTGGTTATGGTGTTTTGAAATACTCACAATGTGGGACTAAACAAGAGTTCCAACAAAGGTGCCAGTGTTGACAGAGGTGCAATGACAATGTAAAATTCTGTGAGGACGTGCGGCTGTCCCAACCACGATCCCACAACATCATAGGCCTGATGAACGTGGTATAATCTGAATCGATTTTTTTAAAAAAGTACATAAAAGAGAGAGGCAAAGGGGATTGGGCAAAGATGTGTGAAACAAAGTCTTGATGAAAACAAGATACGTCTTTATATTTGATTGGAGGATAATTGAAGTAGCAACATCTTGTTCAATTAGTCGTGCTTGCTTTGTTTCGTCTTAACCAACATTTGTAAGATTTTTATTGTTGATAAATTTTATCTGCCCAGTGGAGATGAGATGTGTACGGACATTTAAGACCTGTAATTTTGTTACTCAGTAAGTCCCTCCAATTATATGTTCGCTATTGTGAGCTATCCAGAGTATGGATAGTTCAATATGTTGTAAATTCACAACAATTTACAAAACAACTAACAATGTTGTGAATTCATCTCTCGATCTACATATTAATTAGCTTTTGAATCTGAACTAACATGCATAATTACTAACCACTTGCACACTTCCAATTAAAATAAATATTCACCTTCTAAAAAATAAATTTATTTCATAATATTTTATATATACTATTTCAGAATAGGGAAGATTTATGAAATGCCCAAAAACTAAAAAAGTTTTATGTAAAACCCACCGCTAAAAAAACTTTCATCGCGTGCCCAGAATTAGAGAAACTTATCCAAAGCGGGTTCCAAATGACCCTTTTGCCCTTCCTTTTAATTTATTGAAAACACCCACGAAACTGCTCTTAAAAAAAGTTTCGATACTTCATCTTCTTCCTTACGCTGCTCACTTTCGAATCTAGGTTTTCTCCTCAAAAATCTTCAAAAACTCGTCGAAAAATTTCGAAAAGACTGGGACAAACGACAAAAATGCTAAAACGGAGGTCCAAACATCATTTTTTTGCGAATCTAAAATTTCGGAAGGCCGTCTAACGGTGAAGCGGTTACTTTCAGTCTCCTCGACGATACGCTCATTTTGCGACAAACGGGACCTCGTTTCGACCTCCCAGTCAAAAGTTATGGCCCTCCAAAGTTTCAGCTGACCATAAAATGCAGGAGAATGGCCATTCTCCGTGTTAGAACACGAAAAATGTTAATTTCACATGAGTGTGGTCATTCTCTGTATTAGTAACACGGAGAATGGCATTCTCCGTCTTAATTTACACGGAGAATGACCATTCTCCGTGTTAGTAACACGGAGAATGACATTCTCCGTCTTAATTAAGACGGAGAATGTTATTCTCCGTCCTAAAAGTTACACGGGAAATGGCCATTCTCCGTCATAATTTAGACGGAGAATGGTCATTCTCCGTCTTAGTTTACACGGAGAATGGTCATTCCAGTGTTAAAATGCAAGAGAATGACCATTCTCCGTGTTAGAAACACGGAGAATACCATTCTCCGTGTTAAATAAAACGGAGAATGTCATTCTCCGTGTTAAATAAAACGGAGAATGACATTCTCCGTCTTAATTTAAACGGAGAATGTCATTCTCCGTGTTAAATAAAACGGAGAATGACATTCTCCGTCTTAATTTAAACGGAGAATGGCCATTCTCCGTGCTATATTAAGACGGAGAATGTCATTCTCCGTTTTATTTAACACGGAGAATGACATTCTCCGTTTTATTTAACACGGAGAATGGTTATTCTAGTGTTAAAACGCAGGAGAATGACCATTCTCCGTGTTACTAACACGGAGAATGCCATTCTCCGTGTTAAATAAAACGGATAATATGTCATTCTCCGTGTTAAATAAAACGGAGAATGACATTCTCCGTCTTAATGTAGCACGGAGAATGGCCATTCTCCGTTTAAATTAAGACGGAGAATGTCATTCTCCGTTTAAATTAAGACGGAGAACGGCATTCTCCGTTTTAAATAAAACGGAGAATGGCATTCTCCGTGTAATTTAGTTTTTTTTCATGAACAAAGAGTTTCGTTCTTCTTTCAAAACGATGATAATTCTGATGGAAAAGAAGAATAAAGATATTCTCTCCACAATTGACCTAATTGTCGGAAAACTTCAAATGTCTCCACGATGAAGATGAAGATGATAATGATGATGATGATGACGAGCGATGATCTGAGTTCGACTGAAGAAAAGCACACCGAACTACGAACGATCTTTGCGATCTCTGCTGAAGATGAGAGCAATGGAATTCAGATTTCCAGTGAAGAAGAAGAAGACGAAAATCACAATCCAGATATGAGTTTTTTGAATTCAAATACATATAGATGACCAATTCGCGCGGAGGGGTAGTTTCGTTATTATAAAAATAGCAGTTTCTAGCGGGTGGCATCTAAAAGGAAATCTTGGAATATTTAACGTGAAAATACTTAATTCTGGGTATTTCATAAAACTTATCCAGCGGGTGGGCATTTCATAAAAGCCCACCCCGAAATTGGGTTTTTCAGCAATTTTCAGTTCAGAATAAGTTGTCATGTAAATATACATTTAACAAGTGAAAAAAAATAATATAAAAATACTTGCATAACTGTCAACATCTATATAAGGTTTTGGATCCGATGCTAATTAGCATTCCGTAGTAATTCGACATGAATCCCTCGACTATAAATAAAATATCACATCAACTGCTGTATAATATTGCATATTGTGACATCCCACAAGGGACACTTATTGGTTCCATTGATGTAGCAGAAGAACAACACAAATAAATACACAATCGAAATAAAATGCAAACACAAGACTTTTACATGAAAAATTATAATAAAAAAATTACAGAACGATAGGAGTTCATTCCAAAAAAGTTTTCACGAAGATACACCCGATCCACATGAATTGTACAACACTTCTACAAATGGAGGTATATGTGGCACCAAAGATGGTGTTCCTCGACCCAAATTTTAATTATATGCTGCACTTTTCTTAAGGTTTATGAAACGCTAGTCTATGTCATGGTTCCTGATTCTTGTATGCAAAAGTTTTGGTGCAATCCCACCAATCTCTCTGACAAGTTTTTAATGTATGCTAGAGGATACTACAAGGATCGAGGACATGATCTCTTCTTCTGCGAGCCGTGCCTTCCTATTTAATCACTGTTGTTCTATAGTGCCGAAGGCTTATAACCGAAAAATCTCTGATGATTTTTTTTCTAGGTGGATAGTGCTGCGGAGAAGAAGGTCGAGGCTGAAGCGGCCTTCGAGAACCTGAAAAACCCAGCTAGGGTTGTCCCTACACAAGAGGAGTTCATCAGATTCTTGCCAAGGTGTGAGGTGGGCCGGTCCGGGCCCATTGTTGACCGGGTTTGACAGGATTTGGGCCGGGCCGGGCCGAGCTTAGTCCGGATGGAGGAGCGGCCGGGCCGGACCGACCCGGAATTAAAAACTTCGAACCCAGCCCGGACCCAGATCCGAATAGGTTCGGAGGGAGCCGGGTCCGGATCGAACCTGGGCCCGGGTTAGCCCGTGGGCTGACCAAATTAAAAAAGATAAATTGACTCAGTTTTGAATTTATAATAGACTTATTTCTACTTATAATACAAATCAATTTGGAACTATTGATTAGCAGAATGGTTGATAGGAATTTACCATGGATGTTTCTGGCTTTATAAGCCCCCACTTCTATATTGATTTTAAATTTTTACAAAATATATTTCGCGCTGGGCGGCCGGCTTGAAAAAAACTGAACCTAGTCCGAACCTGAATGTATTGTGGGCGGGGTCGGACTTCTCCGTTGACCGGGTACGGCAGACTCAGACCAGTTTTAATCGAGCCGGTTCAGGGCCTGGTTTTGGGCGGCCCGACCCAATACACACTTGAGATTCTTGGAGGGAGGTAGATATGATCCAGTGAAGCTAGCTTCCTCGAGGTTTGTCATACAAAATCTTCATACCATCAAGGAGAATGCGAACTGAACATTTGACTGAATGCTCGATTTTACTGCACTATTTCCTATTTCTTATCTGAGGGAACCCTAATCTAGTATTTCAGGTCGCCTTTTTTTCCACTCATCACTCGTTCTCATTTTGAATGCATGAGTTTTCAAGAGATGGATATAGAAAATTAGGAAATAGTGAGTCCTGGATCGGTTGGTATCAATTATTTAGTAAAGTAAAAAAAAAATAAGACATCGCTAAATTTTGTTGATAATGTCACGATCCGATCCCAAGATGTTTGGGACAAGTCGGATCATGTCCAGCCCACGTTGCGGTGAGACGGCGGTAGTAAGCTGTTCAGGTGCAATACAGGAACTCACAAGTCACAACATCTATTTTATGCGGGAGAGGTAAAACTTTTCATTCAAAACCTACTTGCAAGTTTCTAAGGGAAGTACTGAACATAAAATTAGTTATTGCAACTTCAAATGTTCTGAAAGGGAAAAGCTAAGCAGGAAAGTAAAATAACTCCAGCTATCTAAGTAGCTGGCTCGGGTGCCTCCGGGACAGTATTCTCCATATTGGGTTCCAGGGACTTCTCAGGGTACAAGACAGGATCATAATAGCTATTGAAGAATTGCTCTTCATCCTCAAACTCGCCTATATTAAAAACTTTGGATTTTCAGTCAGGAATGAACAAGTACACAGTTGTAATCTCCAACATTTTAAGCAATAAATGAATTAAGCATTTATGAAGTAGTTAAAAATATTTTTGATGCAATAAACAATTTGAATATTTAATTGTTAGAAACAATTGAAATATTGATGCAATAAGACAATGAAGCAATTGTGATTTGAATAGACAGCTATCTATGACCGGCTGGTAGATGTAATTTCTATTCTAGTATACGGTCCGGCTTCGACACAGGTGCAAGTGTGGCCTCAACTATCACAATAATTCTAAGGGGACTTTGGTCACAAGTACTATACTATTTTCCAATCCCGAGTCAATAATTGAGTTCAAGAGGAGAACTCCGTGGCGCAATGTGTCAATATGCAATAAAACAAGTATTTATTAAAATAAAAGAAATATGGTAGTGTACTTGCCTTGAGTTCTGTAACAGGGAAGTGGAGGCAATGAGGATCTCAGTCTAGTCCTCGGACCTTACATTAATTAAGAGTCCGACTTAGATCAAAAAACAACCATTGCTATGGTGTTCTAGTTACAATCTGTAAATAAAATCCTAATCAATTTTACTTATTAATAGCTACTCTAACGATTTATTAATTCTAACACTGCTATATATTATTTGTCAATTTGTATAAAAAGAAGTCCGATTGCATTTATTTTGGAAAAAGTAGGCATCCTGATTATTTGAAAAACTTGTGTTTTATACTGTATGTATATAAAAAAAATTTTTCCTTTCAATGATAAAACATAAAGTTGTTGATATAAATATAAAACTTGTATTCTTTAAGGCGTTCTAATTTATGCGAGAAACTTTTGTTTTTATTATTATTATTATTTAGAAAATAACACTTACGATTCCAATTATAAATAACTAGCGCACGATACTATCGACCAAAACACAGAGAATAAGCTACGCTACTCCTAAGCTATATAATACATGGCTCAGAGAAAGAAAGGGAAAAAATGGGCTTATGTCCTTACAACACATAAATAAAAAATACAAAAAGAATAATAAAAAAAATCCTAAGCTACACTGCTGTAAAACCCCAGAATTTTTGGAACTTATTTTTTTAGAACTTGATATATATTTTCTAATTATATAATTATTTGTACAAATATTGGTAATATTATTATTAAATGGTGTTTTATAATATTTTTACAATTTTCTGGACCCAAATAAGGGTGTGTAGTATAAGTTCACCAAAACTACCATTGGGCTATTTTTATTATTTTATTATTATTAATGTTATTTTCTTGTTGTGATTAAATAAACATATTTATTATTATTGGTGGTTATTTTATTCCATGGTTAAATGAATTTTTTTATATACATATTTTCTAGAAATAGGCCATACTCTAGTTATAGATAATATTGAGATTTATTAGATTTATTTTTGGAATATTATGCAACATATAGGATATATATATATATATATATATATATATATATATATATATATATATATATATATATATATATATATATATATATATATAGTTAATTATGAAAAAAGAACAAATATTGTTCCCAACGGGAACAGTATTACTCCAAAGCCGACCCCCTCTTCCACACAGCTCAACTTTTCCGTTTGAATCAAGATTTGAAGCCCAATCAAATCTCTATCAAATCTCCTCTAGATTTCCTCCATGTAATCTTGGTAAGATTCTCTACATATCAAACTAAGTTTTACTCAAATCCAAATCCGATAAAGATCGAGTATCAGTTGACATCCGAGTATGTATAAATACTTACTCGACGGAAACCGAACCCGATCCCAGTCATTTTGCCTTCCCAACTCTCGACCCTTTGACACAAAAGCCTCCCTGACCCCTTGGTGACTTCCCCGGCATCACGAGCACCACCGAAGCAGTCGTTGGACCGCCGGGGCACTGCCGCGCACGCCAGGCAGCCGCGAGAACAGCAGCAGTAGTCCGTAGCCCCCTCTCATCTTCGCGGTATGATTACTTCCCCTATGTTCATCCGATTTGTGATCCGTAAATTTCTATGCATAACCTAGTCGACCCCCTATCAACCCCTTCAATTAGATTTGGTCGATATGGCCTGAATAAATTATGATAATTCTTGGAAGTTCCTGAAAAATCTTCGACGTAATGACAGATTTATATAATCTGAAGCCCCGTTTCTCGACGATTCATGACCAGTATATCATAAATCTGAGAAATCTAATTAAACAATATTAAAGACAACATACACATCTTCTATACTCTTTTTACAGATCTTGATTTCATTTATTATACCTCAAGATAAATCACTTTGAAAGTTGCTAAAATTCATGCTAAAAATAGTTTTCAAACTTTGAAAATTCATCGACACGGGGTCCGTCGCGACAATTCGGACGACGTGGTCACGAACCGAAAGCATCAAAAGGTGCATATCGGCTTCGTGGACGTGTGGGCTTTGACGGAATTTAAATTGGTTGCGTGTGCACGACGAATTTGATGTGTATCCGTCAAATTTTTCCGTATCGACCCCTTTGCAAATTTTCAATTGCTTTGTACACATTCTTCAAATCGAGACAAAACTTGCGCCAACAGGACTGAAATATTTTTTTGGTCCTGTATGCCATGTTTGGTCCGATTTTGAGACAGTTGACTGGATTACCATTTTACGGGGCCCACGATCTAACCCAACGGACGAAATTGTGTACGGCCCATTGGAATCCTACTTTAGACATACCGTTGGGTTTGTCTTATCAAAATAAATCTGTAGACATGTAGTTTAACGACTTTAGAGACCAATGACTCTGACACGTATTTTGGTGCAAAGCGGGGCCAACGGCGGACACCGTTTTGACCCAAAATTACCGTTTTGCTCCTGTGTCCAGAATTGTACTTATGGGTAGGTTATCCTAGCTATTTTGCTTATACTGAGAATGTTGGCAATGTCTGTTTCAGCATCCGAGGATAGTTGTAGGAGTTCAGCTTTCGCGGACATTTGATCTGACAGGTTATTTAGACGCGGTTGAGTCTACACCAGACAAGTATACCTTGCCAAACTTTACAGTACTTATATACTTTTCCATATTGTTATTTTTTTCATATCTTACGTAGTTCCATATTTCTTCTGTTCCATGTCATGGTTATTCTAATTTTACGTGCACGTAGATTTTTACTCTTTTCCATATTACTTGTTCTACTTTCTTATCTTGTTCATGTCTAGTGATAGTGTTGTTTTGTCCATGCCATGATCTCCTAACCTATTTGACTTGGACTTGACCTTAGTCTAATTTTCGGTACTTGATTGACTTGACCCGGTCATGATCATTTGATTTGACCCTGACCTGTTATTAGACGTGACTATACCTGACCACCTCGTTCGTGAGCTCCCATTGAGTGCGAATGAGCCTTACTATAGTTAGGGATTCCCCATCGGCTACTGACTATAGGACTGTGAGCTCCTATCGGACTGCGGTTACCCCGACTTACTATTAGTCACGCTTGATAGCATTATCTTTGACGGTTTGCCATTTATACTTATTCTTTAGTCTCATATTGTTCCTTGTACAATTTCCTATTTTTTTGCATGTTATTTATTGTATAGTAGGCATGTATATTATGTGTCTTTCTAGTCCCCTGAGGACCTGGTGATCTCTCCAGGCTTAGACAAAGAGGAGGTTCACGGTTCTGGAGTCAAGGCGGGTGATGTACCTTTACAGGAGGACGAGATAGAGATTGAGGACTTCTCTTGATCCATAACGTTCTATCTTTTACTGTATTTCCTTTCATTTTAGTGGACATGTAGCTTATTACTTTATTTTCTTTTACTGTGGTTTCGGGATGTCTTGCCCGCACAGTTATTATTTATATTTCTTATTGGACAGATCTTCTCATTAGTACTATTTTATTGGACTTGATATATCGTGTCTTATTTTTTGTATGGATGAGGTTAGCTGTGACCTGTGACATGTGACTTGTATTGTATTGATGGGTTGTTATCATGATTTGCAGCTTAAGCATTTCGCTAATGGGCTTACTTTGAGATATGGCCCATTGGTGAAGTGTTGCTGGCATGTACTGTATCATGGTCATATACGTATTTTGGGACTGGGACGTTACAACCGAAGTGATCTTCTAAAAGCCGAGAAGCGGTCCAGTCAGATGGTACAAGTGCCCTACACCCGAAAAATACAAAATACAAGTAATAATTTCTACAAAATCATAAATAAATAAAAACACAAAGTAGGGACATAAGAGGCTGAGACTTGGTCCCGCAATCACATGTTGCAAAAGCTTACGCCTCAACGTGTGGGGATACCCAGTAACGTTTGTGTTTCGCTAAAGGCTCATTCGACCTTTTCGATCATTGCCAAAATGGATACAATTTAAATCTCAAATCAGCAATAAAATGCACAACCAAAGGAACCAAAGTAAAAGTAAAAGGTATACATAAGTATATTTTGTAACGGCAAGGTTTTCCGAGAAATAGTAATAATATTCATACGAATATACATTTAAAAAGAGTCCCAAAATACTAAGAATATATTTTAAGTTAACAAGACAACTTTTTTTCCTTTAACATCATTTAAATACGAATATATAATAAATGGTTGAAAAAATTGAAAATACATTTTTGACAAAATAATCAAACAAAAATACAAACAACTATTTTCTGAACCAAAATCCATTTTTATAACTAACAGAACATATTCTAAATTCTGAGTTTAACAAAACAACTAAACAACCGAATTCACATATATTGGTCCACAACGACAAAACCAAACTAAACTAACAGCATGAATAAAATACCAAAGTTTGAAATTGGACTGACGATCTGAGAATCGTCTCTAGTATTTACACAAGCAACACAATCAATTGATCGAGTCCCGTAGAGTGATCGAGACCGTGTCATCACAGACTGTACTACGGAAATAACAAACTACTCGGATAGAAATATACGAACAAAGTCTGATGACAAAATCTGAAGGGTGGCCTCGGATACGGATCGCGGCATCGTCACCAACTCAGGGAGCCTCGGATCGCGTCGCAATCACAGATCGCGATCACGGTAGGCGTCACCGGACAAGTATGGCCGGTCGGGCTCGGCAACGAGATCGGGGCTGTGAGCTCGGCGGGGAACTCCGATCGGGAAGCTTGGAAGGGGGCCGGCCAAGGAGATGGGGAGGCCGACCGGGTTAGGGCGACGTCGGCATCTAGGGAACACGAAGGCGGGCTGGGCAATGACCGAGGGCGGCACGGGCTGCGGGAAGGCGCAGAGGTCAGGAGTCGTGGGGTCGCGCCGACGAGAGGGCGACGGACGTCAGGGTTGGGCGTGCGAGATGCGCACCGACGGTTGCGGGAAGTGGATTTTGGAAGGGGAAAAGGAGAAAGAGGGAGTGAGGGTGCTGTGGTTTAGAGAAGAGGAGTGGGATTTTTTATGGTGATGGGGTGTTGTGTGGGGTTTGTTTTGAGTGCAGAAAGAATGGGAGAGGGTGGTGGTAGTTTATGTTTTAGTTGTGTGCAAGGTTATAAACGGCGGTAGGCGGGTGTGCAGTGGAGAGAGTCCGCCTACCGCCTAGGCCGCCTAGGCGGTCGGTACATTTTGAATACTTTTTACTATTTTGCCACTTTTTTTGCGTAACATGCATATTTTAAGGGTGTTCCATACATAACTAAGTTGTTGAACGAAGATTTATAAAGTTTTAGTTTTGTAAAAGTGAACCATAGGCCCATAATACTTAAAAAAAACCTTTTTGGCCAAAATATTTTGTTGAGTATTGCTCCGTCTAGGCGCCGCCTACGCCGCGTAACCTCTGCATATGCCGCCAACCTCCGTTGGCCGCCTACTCCACCGCCTACCGAAAAGCGGTGCAGAGAGGGACCGCCTACCGCCTAGGCCCTAGGCGCCGCCTAGGCGGCCTAGGCGGACGCCATTTAGAGCACTGGTTGTGTGGTAGAGAGTGATTTGTGTGGAGGAGGAAAAGGGGGGTGAGGGTCTGTACGTGGGAGAGAGGGGTGAGTGAGTTGAGGATTTGTTTTTTTTCTTTTTCTTTTAATAAGGGAGGGTTTCGGGATTGGGTTTCAGAAATAAAGGTTAGGTTTAGGGTCCGAACCAAAAACACAATCCAATAATTAATATTAAAAAATGAAATCTTATTTTTGACTAATAATAATAATAATAATAATAATAAACTAAAATTACACTAATAGGAAATTAACCTAGATTAATTAAATCCAAATTTGGGTCTTACAGATAATGCGACTTATTATAAAGGCGTCGATTGACATCCTCGATTATGTGACGACTAGCGACGTATGTTTTCATATTATGTCCAAACAGTTATAAATTTGTCGTAAAAGCAACAATGTCCTTTGGAGTCCCTAGTTATGTCGTCGATAAAATTGTTGCTATTTTAATTTATTTTTGTAGTGTAGGAAGAAGAGAATTTTATAATTACAAATGAGTAAATGAGAAAGTAATCCTTGAAGGTTTATGCTAGCAATATATATTCATAACTAAAAAATAATTGCTACAAATATGCATATTGAATACTATTGTTGATTGTATAATCAATTAACATTAAAGATTGTCCGCAATAGTTACATACTACAACCAGAGGCGAACCGCAAGAAGTTAAGAGAGGAGGGTCAACTTCAAATGTAAAAATAGTCCAAAAATAAAATAACATACTAAAACATGGGAGAAAAAGCACAGTAACAAAGGTAAGGATAATAGTCCAAATTTGTCGCTTGAGGTTACAGTACGGTTTGGACCAGATCCAGACCTAGTTAATCCAAAAACCTATTAACATAATTGTAAAATTATTTATTACCGTTAAGTTAATTATTAAACTATGTGTGTTAAAATTATTAATTTTTCAATTATTAACCTGGATTATAATTTGTAGTTTTACTTATTAATAAACTAGTGGATAACCCGTGCCATAATGGCACGGACACGAAGCCGGCCTTCTCGACGTAGGCGTACAGGCACCGGGCCAGCGCCAGGGAGTTTCGGATGGAGACGCGGCCTCTGAACCCGGCTTTCTTGACGTAGGCGTGCACGCACCGGACCAGCGTCAGGGACCCGAGCCCGGCGGAGGCGGACACGGCAAATACCACGGTGGCGATGTTCAGGGCGGCGTGGGGCCTCATGGACGCAAAGACGTGCATGGCCGTCGCAGGGCGTCCGAGGGCGGTGAGGCTCGAGACGGCGGCGGTCCAGAAGACGACATCCATGTGCGGCATTCCGTCGAACACCTGCAGGACGTGGTCGACGGAGCCGCTTTCGGAGTAGGCGGTGAGCATGACAGTCTACACGAAGGGGTCGGGCCAGAATCCGAGGAGGAGGACGTGTGCGTGGAGCGACCTGGTGGCGGCGGCGGCGGTGGTGGTGTTGAGCAAGGAAGAGAAGGTGTGGGAGTCGGGAGGTATGCGACGGCGGAGAATTTGGGAGTAGATGGAGAGTGGGTCGGAGAAGATGGCGATGGCGGTGTTGAAGGAGAAGGAGTTGGGGTTGGTCATGGCGGAGAAGAGGGAGGCGGCAAAGGAAGGGTCGGCGTCGGTGGCGCGGTGGAGGAGGCTGCTTGCGACGAAGGGGTTGCGAAAGAGGCCGACGATGACGGCGTGGGCGAGGATGGAGCAGAGGCGGTGGTAGGAGGGGCGGTACAAGAGAAGCTGGAGAGGGGGGTACCGTTGGAACAACCGGTTGCTCCGCACACAACATGGGACATCCTCCTCTCTTATAGAGAGAGGGACAATTTAGTTCTTTCATCATCGTTGAACCAAAGCACATGGGTCGGACCAAAAACCCACTGTGCTTTATATTATAGATAACTTGAATGATAAAATTGTTGGTGTTTTTTGCCTTTGGACTAGAAAAGATAGTCCCACATCGGCTACACCAAATGGTGAGTATCTCAATATAATGCATTGCTTATGTTGAGGTGTGCATATGAGGTGTAGTGGGGCACAAGTTTGTGCTATGTGGGAGTGTTTTCCTAGAAGGAAAAAGGATTAAATCCAACAAGGATGTAAGTTAATTTTTGTTGTGCGGACTCGGACTCGGACACGGACTCCAGGATGTCTCGTGCATGCACGGGAGTGTTCGGGGTGTAGGCGTGGACTGGCACACTTCTATGCTGATTGTGGGATGATCTAAAATATTAAATATCAAACTCTATTTTTGAGTATTGGTATTTTAGTCCCACATCGGATAGGAGAAGAGGTGAAGTCTCAACTCCACTCTATAAATAGAGCCCCTTGGCCTCCTTTGAAAGAGGCACCAAGAAGAGAGTTGAGGGAGTCTGTTAAGTCCAGGAAGCCCGTTCAAGTCTCAAATATTGACTTACGAGCGTTACAGAAGTTCTTCGTGAACTTGCTGGTTCCTGGAAGCTGTTCATGCTCATGTGGGGCGAATAAAGCTTTGAGCAACGGTGATCATTCACCCCAGCAGGAGTTTTTCCACCTTTCGCCTGTCACCTTCTTTGTTGGTTATATCAGGATTTTATTAGCGCATCTTCGGTGAAGTGTTTGCGTTGATATTATCATAATTCTATTTGTGCACCTTCTGTGAAGTGTAGCATTAATAGAATTTCACTTACGTACCTTCTTTGAAGTGTTACGTTCTGTGCACCTTCTGTGAAGTGTAGCACTAGTGGGATTTCTCTTACGTACCTTCTGTGAAGCGTTACGTTCTGTGCACCTTCTGTGAAGTGTAGCACTAGTTGAGAGATTTCTTTTACGTACCTTTTGTAAAGTGTTACGTAATAACGATTGTTTATACAATTGTTACGATATTTCAGAATTTTCTATCGAAAAAATTGTGCCCCGGCAATAACAAAAATAAAGGTTCCGATTATGGTTGCTTTTTGGTTTAATTGATGGAATAAAGAAAAAAATCATATAAGAAAAAAAAACTACCTTAGCCACCTTGGGTCGCCATGCTGACGCAGTATGATAGTAGTGGCCAAACATAGAAGACTTGGGAGAAGACCAGTAGACGTTAGATCCTATCAGTATGTCGCATGGTAATTGGCTCGACGTATATAACCATACGTCCCCATGCTGATGGAAGTCTGATAGTAGAGGCCAAGCATAGAAGACTTGGGAGAAGACCAGTAGATGTTATAGACATAAGTGATATTATATGTACCTTCAAAAATTCTATTCCCCTATGTTCTTTCGTTATGTGGTACTTCTTTATTGACTCAACAAATCGAAGAAAAGATGGAAAAAATATGAACAAATAGAAGAGTGTCATATAGCGGAGTAGCATGGAGGAATAGAGTTGTGGAGCTACATAAAACATTTTTCTTATAGACCTATCAGTAATGTACAACCACTCCTCTAAAACCAGGATAATATCATAGAGTTTTCCAAATGCATTCGAACCAAGTATTTACACCAGTTAACTGTTAGTCAAGCATTTTTTTCTTGACTTAGTAATTCATTTCTTTTGTACAAAGTCACCTCCACCACCAAAAAGAACAAGAAGAACAAGAAAAAGAATGGGTACGTGGCCGGCTACTAAACAAAACAATTGTTGGCCACACGATTCTTCGTTTCCTTACATGACCAAATCAATTAATATTGGCCCTAGTTTTTTTTTGAAAGAAAAAGGTTCCTTTATTCAATCAGCCTGAATTGTTCACAAAAGATGAGGAGTCCGCATACAGAGCCTGATCAATACAAATAGGGAAAGAAAGAAATCTAGCAAAAATCTTATTCGAAATAGCATGCCCTGCTAAAACATGGGCAACTTTATTACCATCTCTTTTGGTAAAGAGTAACTTGATGTATGGAAGCAAAGCTAACTCTCGCTTGATAGATTGAACCTGATCTGAAAGTCTCCAAGGAATGAGGCTAGAGTCCCCTTTTAGTATCCTGAAAGCTAACAGTGAGTCTCCTTCAATATTGACGTTACTGATATTCAAATGTCGAACAAGACCAATTCCAATATTGATAGCTTCTAACTCAGCTTGGAGACTTTGGTCGAGAGGGATCCGACAGTCAAAAAACTTGGTATCAACCGCAACAAAAGAGCCGAGTGCATCCCTAGCGACCGTAGAAACTGTGCAGGCAGAGGAGGATGTCGCCCCGTCGACATTGATCTTGATGCCCCCGTAGCCTGGGGGCTGCCAAGTTGTTGCAGTAGTGGTCGTACGCCGCAGCTTACTAATTTCATCCATATTACTGGGAAGATCTCCGTCTTGAATGGGAATGAAACTCAGTACATGAGTAATGATACGTTGAGCACAAGGAGCCTTGTGTCAGAAAATGCACTCCCCTCTGGCTTTCCATATAGTCCATAATATAGAAGCACCCATTCGAAGGACCTCAATGGCATGTTTATCATTAATCCAGGACTGCAACAGAGAATGAATAGAGCTGAACTCATCTGTACGTAGCCCCATTGGACTAGCAAACCATACTTCTCTAGATATATTGTAGTGAAGAAATAGATGATCAACATTTTCCTCATGAAGGAGACAAAAAGGGCATATGGGACTAACCTTAACATTCCTCTTATTGATGACTGATAGTAGCGGGAGACAATGGTGCCATAATCTCCATATAAACATCAATATCCGTGGGGGAATGTTTTGAATTTTCCAAAGTCTATCCCACTTGATATGCCCAGTAGCGATTGATGAATTGGAAGGCCTGCTAGTACGAATGGACTCGTATAGGGATTTAGATGAGAATTCCCCCGATCTAGAGCAAGTCCAGATGAGTTTGTCAACTCCTACACCCTCCTGGAGTTTGATTTCCGAGATTGCCTTTGTTTCCCAGGGAGGAAAAAGGGAATTGATGAGAGAAGTGTTCCAGTTTGTACCTGATGAGTCCATTAACTCTCTAATAAATCTCGATATGTTTGAGATACTATGGCCTGCGCTGACCCTGAATCCAGGGATACCAGGGACCCAGGGATCGTTAGTGATGTTGATCCATCCCTCACCAATCTTTCAACATATCTTCCCCTCGAAATGGCGGTGGACATCAAGAATGCTAGACCAAGTAGGAGAGGCATTCCTATATTTGGAAATATTCCAAATGGATCTATTTTGGAGATACGTACAAATGAGAACCCGAGCCCAGAGTTGATGTGGGTTTGTGACGAGCCTCCATAGAAGCTTGTCGACGAGTGCCTCATTGACCCAACGAGGATTTCTGAATCCCAATCTGCCTTCTTTTTTGGGCTGTAGGAATTTATTCCAAGCTATATAATAAAGTTTCTTTTCAGAGATATCATGACCCCACCAAAAATCTCTACAATGGCGATCTATAGAGTTGCATATAGCTTGAGGAATCTTATAAGTCGACATGGAGTAGATAGGAATGGAACCCAGAGTAGATTTAATCAGAACGGCACGCCCTGTATGGGATAGCATATTAGATTTCTAGCCCTTTAGCCGAGAGGCAATCCTCTCTAGTAAGCCATTGTATGAGTTGATTCTAGCTTTGGAGAGAAGAAGTGGATGACCCAAGTACTTATCAGTGCAGTGCATCGGAGATAATTGGAGCTGATTGGAGAGTGCCTTCCTATCTTGAGGGGGAACATGTTTACTGAAGTGAATGCTCGATTTCTCAAAATTGATCAATTGTTCCGACCAAGAGGAGAATATGTCTAAGATCTTTTGCACAGCCGACATTGAATTGGAGGAAGCATAGCCAAAAACAAGAATATCGCCTGCAAAAAGAAGATGAGAGACAGAGGGAGTATAACGATTGATGCGAATACCTCTATAGAGATCGTCCTGCTCAAAGCGGTAGAATAATTGAGAGAGCACCTCTGAACATAGGATAAATATGTATGGAGAGAGCGGGCATCCTTGTCTAATCCCCCGCTTAGTAGTAAAATGACCCTCCGGAGATCCATTGATAAGAACTGAGAAAGAAGGAGTTGTAATACACTTCATAATAAGGTCATTAGAATGATCTCGAATTCCCAATCCATGTAATACAGATTTGATGAACGGCCAAGCAAGGCGGTCATACGCCTTCGCCATATCAATTTTCATGGCAAAAGAGTTTCTCTTTCTGGAACGATTGTTTATAGTAAGGAATATTTCATGAGCGATGATACAGTTGTCTGTAATCTGTCTGCCAGGTACGAACGCATTCTGGAAGGGGGAGATTAACTTGTCCATAAAAGGACGAAGTCTGGATGCGAGGATTTTAGAGATAAATTTATAAGAAACATTGTATAGAGCAATTGGTCGAAAATCTGTCATTGTTTTTGGAGCAGCACACTTGGGAATAAGTGCAAGATAAGTATGATTCATTCCCTTATAGAGCTCGCCACTGGCAAAGAAATGCTGGATTGTGTCAGTAAGTGCAGCCCCGACCACTTGCCACCCTCTTTGATAAAATAATGCGGGGAAACCGTCGGGGCCAGGGGCCTTGAGGGCTCCCATCCCTCTGACTACTTGTTCGATCTCGGCCGGCTCAGGAACCGAACCCAGGTGATTAGATTCAACCTCTAGCGAAGGGCTAGTATAAAAAGAAAAGCCTGGATCCATAGGATTAGCTGTGCCAATGAGATTCGAAAAATGGCTAATGATAGTGGAGTTGATTACCTCTGGGTCCGACGACCAAGAAGCATTTGGAAGTAGCAGCGAACGAATTTTGTTCCTTCTTTTCCTGATGGATGCCTTGATATGAAAATATTTGGTGCATCTATCCCCTTCTTTGATCCATTGACATCTAGCACGTTGACACCAGTAGACCTCATCAATCAACTGGAGACCATTGATCTCCTTTATAATGTCTCTCTCTGAGCTCATAAAAGACAAAGATGGATTTCCTCCTTGAATAACCAGTAACTGCTCTTGGAGGGACTGAATGCGCATTTTAAGTGAATGGAGGGAAGATCGACTCCATTTATGGAGTTTACTCATGATGTAGATAAGATTTTCCATGAAATTAGCATCTGGAAAGGAAGTAGCCTCATGCCAGAAGGAGGACAAAATATTCAAAAAAAATTCATACCTGAGCCAACAGCTTTCGAATCAGAGTGGTCGCTTTCTCTGCTGGGTGTGATTATTAGTATTGAGAAGAATAGAGGCATGATCACTGTTGTATCTGGGAAGAGTGTGGACCATGGAGTTAGGAAACTTGCTGCACCAATCACCAGTAGCAAGTGCTCGATCCAGCCTTTCTTTGATGAGACTTGACATACTACGACCATTAAACCAAGTATAAGCCAGGCCTACCCAACCGAGATTAATAAGACCACAATATTCAATCATTTTCACAAAGGATGAATTCAAATGCATGTCATATCCTCGACCTCCATATTTATCTTCAGCAATGGTGGTAGCATTAAAATAACCAATGCAACACCAAGGGACATTGAATGAATCAGAGAAAGTCTTGATAGATTCCCTGAGCAGTGGTCTATCTTTTTTCTGAGGGCATCCATAAACACAAAGAAGGATCCAGTTTGGTGTATCATCATCATTTCAAATGGAGAGGATAATAAGGTTGGGGGAGGAAAAGGAGACTGAAGCTTTAATGTCTTCAGTCCAGCCTAGCCAGAGACCACCCGATCGGCCAGTCGGGGGGACAAAGTGAGTGTTTCGGAAACCTAATGAAGGTAGTATTTGAGAAGAGTGTAGAGGTGGTGAGAGAGTTTCGGAAAGAAAAAAGACAGAGGAATGGGTTATGGAGAGGAATGAACGGAGAGTTTGAACCGTCGTGGCATTCCTCAGCCAATGACAGTTCCAGGAAAATACTAACATTGGTTTAGCGGCTGATTAATGTCAGTCGCCATATATAGGGAGTATTGGGGGTTGCTAAGTAAAAAATTAGCACCTTGCTTTAAAGCTCTGGGATTGATGATGACAGTGGGGGGGCGCTTCTTAGCCGACATGGATGATTCTATGGGAGGATTAGAAGGGGACAGACTCATACGATCCCGGTATTTCCACGTCAATTTGTGGGGATGATAGACTTTTGTCGGGGATGGAGAGGGCGATGGGGGGAGTTCAATGATGGGACCAGCCTTCATAGAGATCGAACAGTGTGAGTGAAGCTCATCACCGGATGATAAAGGGGGAGATTTACTCAACAACTCAAAATCCGAACCGTCCTTCTCCACTTGGTCACTATCTATGAAGTCCGGAGAAGAATCGACCAACAATTTCACCTCAGATATATAAGAGAAAGTACCCGCAGAAGAGCACATGCCAGACGAGTCACATAGGGTATCCACATGGGGAATTAACCTCGAGGATATAGCAGGGATGGAAATTCCCCTGTTTATAACTGCAGGTGGAGGAAAAACGTCAGGATCGAGACCTCTCAAATGAGGTGGGATATACATGGCCGCCTGATAAATGTGAGACGGGATATGAGCAGATGCACATGAGGCCTCCTTTTGATTTGAGTTGGGGAGCATTAACTCCCTGCCTGATATTGGAGAGATAGTATCACTCCCTGAACCACTCGAAATAACAACATCAATAATGGGTGCAATGTTAACACCCCGATCCACCAAATAACGATGATCCACTGGGCGATGATGGATAGCCCTGTATTCATCTTCTTTAATCCTAGGTTACAGAAGGGCCTCAACCCTATCTCTTTCTGCATCAGTCCAATCTTCCCCAATAAGAGATCGAAATGATGATCTCTCAATACAAGCATTGATAGAATGCCCAACTTTTGCACAGAAAGCACACAATCGAGGCAGACGTTCATATTTGATAATAACCGTCCCCATCGATTGCCCATCGATCAAGGTGGAGATAGATTTCTTTAGGGGTTGTGTGATATCAATGAGGATTGCCTAGGGGACCCGATGCCTTCAGCAATTCTAGAAATAGCTGTACGATTCAAAAACTTCGGGAGAAATCGATGGAATTGAACCCAAAGATCTGTATATTGGAAACAATATTCTTTCGGGAGTTTCCCAGGGTCACATCTCTCTACGGCTAGGATATCATCATTGATACTCCATGGCGCTTCCAGAATCACACGATCAACCATCGCCGGAGAGTCCAATCTCACCAGAAAGGACCCAGCTTCCAGATCCAAGTTGAGACCTGGATATGATCAGAAGTTCTCCATAACTTTGGAAGGATGGATACCAGGAAAGAACTTGTAAATCTTCGTGGAGAGAGTGGCTTAATAGCAATTGAGGAGGCCCAATGGTCAGCCAACGAGCTTTCTCTTGCTGATAGGGAAACCGTGGTCGTCGGACCTTGGCAGCCGAACAAAGCCGCCATTTTCTCAACGACTTCCTTATACGAAGTCATGGACAGGGGGAGGTGGGGAAAGAGAACAGCGAGGGAGATAGTAGGAAGAGGGAGGAATAGCTAAGAAGAGGCCAGCAGATGGGTGATCATCTAATTGGAGAGGGCGCGACACAAAGGATTAGGGTTTGGAGAAATTGCCAGGGAGAGCAAACCCTAGGGGTTTGGGGAAAAAACATCGGATCCCCCCAATGTTGGCCCTAGTTATTTCCCTACAAATAGGTCCTAATGCATTACTTTCTTCGTCATCAAAATCCTCTTCTCATTTTCTCTCTTGGTCATCTTTTTGTTAGAAATTGAACTTATGGCTTATAATACTAAGGCTTTACTACTACTTGTTGGTTTTCTAGTTGGTCACTGCTCTCCTTGGCTCTTCATATGTGCTCACTCATGAGCAGCTGGTTCAGAACCATGGTGGGTTAGCATTCATGACAGAAATTTGACACTAGTATTTATGTGGCTCCCATCAAATAGGACATTATGTTAATAGAGATATTGATCGAATATGCATTCATTTCTTGACTTCTATATGTTCACGTTCTATATATGACTTCTTTTTTACTATACACTTGCTAGTTATGATCAAGAATAGAATAAGGACACTATATATATATATATATATATATATATATATATATATATATATATATATATATATATATATATATATATATATATAAATATATATATATATATATAATTGATTAATTATTCTTATGCTTTATAGGTGTGAGTATTCGGTTTATTCGGTTACAACCGAACCGAATAACCGAAAATCGAATTGGACCGAAAACGAATAAACAAAACCGAAACCGAACCAAATTGGTCAATAACCGAACCGAACCGAATTAAATCGGTTCGGTTTTCGGTTTATTCGGTTTTTGGGTTTATTTGTGTTTTTTTGTTAGTATATATAATAACTAATATACCTAGATATATTTATTATATACATACAGTATATACCTATATATATATGTATATATATACCTATAGTATATACCTATAAAATATATATATATATATATATATATATATATATATATATATATATATATATATATATATATATATATATATATATATATATATATATATTATAGGTATATACTATAGGTATATATATACATATATATATTATAGGTATATACTAAATACATATATATATATATATATATATATATATATATATATATATATATATACCTATATATATATATGTATATATATACCTATAGTATATACCTATATGTATTTAGTATATACCTATAATATATATATATATATATATATATATATATATATATATATATATATATATATATATATATATATATAAACTAAATTTTCTTATTCGGTTTTCGGTTTTGGACCGAAACCAAAACCCAAAACCGAAACCGAAACCGAATAAAAAAATTTAGTATTTTCAAAACCGAAACCGAACCGATTTTTTTAAAAACTGTTATTCGGTTTGGTTTGGTTCGGTTTTCGGTTCAAAATCGAATAATGCTCACCCCTAATGTTTTATACTTATTGCACTGACCATCCCTGGTTTGAAACTAACTACATGGACCTCCCTTATAGTTTCTATTTTTTTATAAAAACTAATAACACTGACCACCTGTATAGTTAATAAAAATTTTAAAGGAGAGGGGTGATCAGTATAATTATTTTCGGAATAGGGATAATTTCGTCATACTAATAAAACATAGGAAGGATATATATATATATATATATATATATATATATATATATATATATATATATATATATATATATATATAAGGGTCGGTCGGTCCAGGGACCATGATGATCCCCAAAAATTAATATAATAACAAATATAATAATAATTTTATGTCTAAAATAGAACTAGTAAGTACCATGGATATTCTTAACACAAAGTAGTTGTAGTGTAGGTTATTATGTTAGACTTGTATATCAGTGGTCCTTAGTTTTTCAAGAAGAACTTGACCTTATTTAGACGGTCGATTGTCACAAGAAAGAAAGAAAGAAATGCATTGTAAGAATTAGTCTATGTTTTAGTATTTTCGAGTGTAAAAATGTAAGCATTTTTTTCATTCTCTTCTAATAATGGTATTTGTCTCCTTGTAGCTGAAAAGACGATACATAAGAAGTCTATAACATACCGTTGTATAGGAATTCGAGAACGCCCTTGTATCCCAGGACGTGGATACCCTTATGTCCCAGGACGCCCTTACATCCCTGGCGCACCAAGACATGACCCTTATACACCTGTTCCTCCCCCTGCAGTTGACAATAAGATTAATTCGGGGAAGCCCCATCACTAAGATAAACACGCACTGCATGACACTATTCCACAAGTATACATACAAATATATAGATGATGGATATTTTAATATAATATATCCCTACTAAGAATAAGAGAGGGTTTGGATGTGCGTGTATGACTAAGAAATAAAGAGAGCACAAGAGAAGGAGATGACATCGTTCAATGTTTTGGTATATCTTTCTTTCTCCTTTTTATTTCCCAAAATCATGGGTACTTCTTCGTTTGTGTGCTCATAAATCAATATGTAATATCATCATGTTTGTGCTTAGTTGTTTCTAATGTTTTTAGTTTGGAAAATATTAATATTAACCATCATCAATCTCCAAAGCTTTTTTATTCATTTTTTTGTTTAGCACGTATTTTAAAAATTTTTTACAAAAAACTAACACAGTTTGATTCATCTCTCGATCCACATATTAGACGTTCCTGTACTAGCATAATTACTAAACACTAGCACACTTCCAATTAAAATAAATGTTCACATTCATAAAAATAAATTAATTTTAAAATATTTTAAAATATTTTAGAATAATTTGTCGTGCAAATATACATCTAACAAGTAAGAAAATACATACAAAAAAAGTGCATGACCATCAACATCTATAAAAGGCTCCGATTTCAATGCTAAAGGCACAATTTCTCAGTGTGAGGTGTATTGATAGCAATTCGTCGTGAATTCATTGAGTATAGATGAAATGTCACATAAAAATTTTCATAAAATTATATACTGTGACGTCTCACACACAAATAGTACTTGATTTGGTGCCATCCATGTACGCAAAGAAAACGCACAAACCAATATGCCAAATCACAATCAAAGCAAAACAAAACAAAACAAAACAAAACAAAAACACGAAGACTTTTACGTAGAAAATCCTGAAAGAAAAAAAAAATCATGGAATGATTAGAGTCCAACCCGAAAAAATCCTCCACTAATGGAATAAGAAGATACACCGACACCTTACAAATTTCTCCAGAATCCATATGGATCACTTCAATAAGTAGTAGTATATTGGTGGTATACCAAAAATGACCACTTCGAGTTAGAATTATTCTGGAACAAAAATGCTTCAGACTGGTATACCGACGATATACTGGCAGCAATATATCAGCGGTATACCACTGATTATGATACTACATTTTTCTAACTTGTCTAATGTGCGCTCAAATCGAGCCACCTTTGTCGTCTTCGGCTTCCTGAGCTTCTCCGGCACACGAATGGCACTTTTCATACTATGAGATGTTCTCCACATAAGTTGGGAACCCCACCCAACACCAATACCTTCAACCTTTCATTTGAATTGCTATAGTTGTGGAAATTTAGTTTGATGGAGCTCTGAACTTGGAAACATTCAAATTGAGATTATGAATTTTTTGACTAATGTACCATTTCCTGGCATTAATCTTGATTTCATTATATGGTTGACTATTACCAGTTACATGTACCATTCATTTATATATACTAATTAAACCTATAATTGAAGTTATTTATTTCAGTTGATTTACAAAAAAGTTGGAGGAAAAAATAGCTTGACACTTGTTAGTAATTGATTTGGGTGATATATATATATATATATATATATATATATATATATATATATATATATATATATATATATATATATAATCAAAGTCCGTGGACTAATTGCCACCCAGCCGGCTTTGGCCCGGGGACCATGGACAAACGCCACCCAGCCACCCCCATTGGGGCTCGATCTTGAGACATCCTCCCAACATGCCAATCTTACCGCTAGACTACGTGTGTGTGTGTGTGTGTATATATATATATATATATATATATATATATATATATATATATATATATATATCCGTGGACTAATTGCCACCCAGTCGGCTTTGGCCCAGGGACCGTGGACAAACGCCACCCAGCCGCTCCCATTGGGGCTCGATCCTGAGACCTCCTCCCAACATGCCAACCGTCTTACTGCTAGACCGCGTGTGTGTGTGTATATATATATATATATATATATATATATATATATATATATATATATATATATATTTATATATATATATATATATATATATATATATATATATAATATATATATATATATATATATATATATATATATATATATATATATATATATATATATATATATATATATATATATATATATATATATATATATATATATATATATATATATATATATATATATATATATATATATATATATAAAATATATATATATATATTTTATATATATATATATATATATATATATATATATATATTTTATATATATATATATATATATATATATATATATATATATATATATATTTATATATATTTTGTATATATTTATATATATATATATATATATATATATATATATATATATAAATATATATATATATATATATATATATATATATATATATATATATATATATATATTATATATATATTTTATATATATATATTTTTGTATATATATTTTATATATATATATATATATATATATATATATATATATATATATATATATATATATATATATATATATATATATGAAAAAGGTAATTTTATTAATTCAAAAAGAAAAACAAGTACAGTTAGGGGTAATTCCCTACTGCAACCCTCTGAACTTCTCACCAATATTATGTATAATCCCACATATATTATGTATGATCAATGAAAAAGGTAATTGCATTAATTCAAAAATGTACCTCTTTTATATTTAGTATTTAGCTTTCTTGATCTTAATGATCTTTCATTGCTCATTCCTTGGATTTATACTTCCTTTATATTATTGTTGCCCAATGATATTTTTGTAGCACATAAGAATACATGTAATTGATATATCTTATTTCTTATGTCTTTAGCTACTATGGGTTGTGCTTTTGTGTTGAGATTTTTCATTTCTAGAGAATACAATTTCATAATGGCTATAATATTTTGTATTCCCTAGATCGATCTACTATTTCATTATCTTTGATCAATCTTAATACTTGGCAAATAGATGTATTTTATTCTATTTTCGTGAATATCTCTTTTGGCCTATACTTGATAGGAGTCTAATTCATTTATTTGTTATCTTAGGCTCTTATCCTTGCTTAGTAAAGAGTCTATAAATCATTTTGATCATTCAAAATGCATTACCCTTATTGGGAACTCTATGCTTAAGCAAGTATCTTTAGTGTTAGTGACTTAAGATTTAATGAGGACATTTATCTTTGTTAAATGGTCTACCTGATTAATCTTAATTAGTTATGTAGCTTGCTTATTTATGATAAACTGTTAAGCTATATAATTTTGGTTCACTTCACATCTTCTCTTATTTCAATCTATATATTATATGCTAGTTTACAAAAACAAGATTTGTGATTTATCTTGGTATGATTTGAATTCTATTTTAGATATATATGCTTGCTCTCTAAAATTAGTTTTCCAAATATTGATTCAATCTAGTTTCCATTGAGGTTTGTGGTTCCTTGCTTTAACTTTCTTCCATACTAGTCATTAGTAAGCATCTATTAAATTTCTCTCATTTTGAGTCATAATTTTGTCATATTATCATATACATCTCTTTGATTAAATTTGTAACTATTTAAATGAGATTGACTCTTTCCCATATTTTTTATTGATTTGCGAGATTTTATTATAAACATGGATTTGAAATTTTCTATTGATGAGATTCATTTGATAATATTTATTCATTTGTCCTATTTATGAATGATCCTAATGATTGAGTAGTCCTAAACTATCTAACTTCGTGATTATCAAGTTAATTTATTACTCTATTTTGAGTACTCATGGATTACCACATATGAGCTATTGTTATTTGAACATTATTGGCTTTTATTTAATTTTAGCAAGATTTGGATTTTACCATTGATGGGTATATGTGGTAAAGCATACTTGGTCCATGCAAAGTAATAAATTGTTTGATTCTTTCTTAATTAGATAATTATTGGACATGATATTTGAGTTTTATTTTTAATTTATTTTTGATCTACATTTGTCTTTCATCATGAATGTTCTAATTGAATTCATTCCTATTTCATGATGACATTTTTCACAAAAGATAACATACATTGATCTATCATATTTAAACACGAGATCTTTTCTATATAGGTCAATATATACCATCTTTTGTTTATATGTACTTAATTGGAATATTATTTTGTTTGGTCATCTTTAGTATCTATTGATTTGATATATTTTCTTGTCTAAAAATGATATTTTCGTTTTCCTGACAATTTTATAGCCTTATATGCATTGAAAAGGGAGATAAATCCATAGTCGATTTACCTCTAGATCTTGTACTTATCCATTTTATGCTATAAGTGCTTTAGGAACTAGATGCACATATTTTGAGGGGGAGCAAATAAATTGGTTCTATTCATTTACACCCTTTAATATGCTGTATACCTAGTTTATCATGAACCCATATTTTCTTCTATTTTATATCTTATTGATTGAGGTCATGATATTTTTAGCTTAAAGGGTTTATGAGAGTGTATGCAATTGTCTTTATTATATGTCTCTTTCTTTTATATGGGTTAAATAAGCCATCTTGTTGATATTAACTTTCATATATTATCTTGATGACTATTGTTCTTTCATTGATTTGACTTTTCTTGTATGCTTAATTGATTTGGCTTTCCGTGTTGAGGACTTGCCCAAAATTCATGATTTTTATCAATATTGGTAATATTTTGAGGGGGAGCATTCAAGTCGACTGAATTTCTCTTTCTCAAGTATTTTCTCTGTTACCTTCATGTTTATCTAAAGGGTATTCATATAACATAAAAAGGTAATTGAGTTCAAATGCATGAACTTCGGTAAGCAAATAGATTTTATAAATAATGAGATTATTCTATATCAAGTGCTCTATTTTACAATGATCTTTCTTTTATTTTGTTCCACTATTTATTTGTGGACAATTGTGACTATCATGGTTTTATTGATCAATATTTCAAGTTTATATATTTCAATTGATATCAAGTTTATATATTGCAATATCTCAATTGGTATCTATTTTTATTGATATCTATTTTTTTTGCAATTATCTAATCCTCATGACTTTTAATTGAAATCCTTTATTTCATATTTCTCTTCCAAAACTAGGGTAATATATAAACTTGTTGATTATTGTGTTTTGGATTTTAAGTTGGTAAACTATCTGTTGATTATTTTTAAATTCTTTCAGTTTACCAACTACATTGTGTTTTGACAAGTTATCTTTTTATTTGGTATTCTACATTGAGTATGTAGCTTTCTAAACTTGTCTTTACATGCTTCTCCCATTGTTTTCATTAATATATCTTGATCATGATTGTCTATGCCTCCTCTTGCTCTGAGTTATTAGCTTTAAAGTGTTCTCATTTTCTCTCTTAGTACGGGGGAGCCTATTTTTGATCATGACAAGGGGGAGAAGTAAGTTTAAGTACGTATGGGTTTCATTAACTTAAGTAGCATACTATTAGTGATATATGCTTATGTCTGTTTATATATTAGGGATACATGCATCTATTATGTCGATACTAAACTTAGCAGATTTGTCATAATAAAAAAAGGGGAGATTGTTGGCCCAATGATTATATCATGTTTTTGAATATGGTTAATCGATTAAGTTTAGCATTTCATTATCACTAATCTTCATACTATCACTATAGCATTTCTACTTATACTTATACCTTTTGGTGATATATGCTTATTGTTTTACATATTAGCGATATGAGTTTCTATCTTAAAATTTAACATTATGATATCACTAATATTTATGCTATTACTTTAGTTTTGATACTTAAACTTAGCGTAGTCCTAATGAGCATTAATTTATCATACCTGCTACAATGTATATTGCTTTGTTCTTCTGACATAATTTGCAGAAAAGCAATAAGCAAGATCAACATGGATATATGCAATGAAGAAATCAAGATGGGCCAAAGACGACGACATCCCACAAGATTTCTCTGAACCACTCGGCGACATCTCCAGAGCCATGCACAAGATTTCACAAACTGGATATCTTCAGACAACTGCCATCAAGGAAAAATGCCATCATCTAACAAGTGAAGAAGCCAAGCCATGCCATCACCATTTTAAGACTCTGAAGAAGCATGCTCCTACTATAATATATCTGGAGTCCGTAATGAGTCTTAAGAATAATTGTAAACACAATAAATAGATGGCAAATCGAGAGCTAGGGTAGATCTTAACCCAGGGACACTTTTGGACAGATTGACTGATGATCCGGTGGATCTTCGCCGATCACCGACGGATGATCCGAATGGACCCATAGAAATTCTTTTGTGAACTTTCGGATCATCTGGCGGACATCGGCGGAAATTCGACGAATAATCTGAAATATTACCGTTTGTATTCCATCGGTTGGATTCTGTCCAAAGCGTCCCCAACGGCTATAATTATAGTCGTTACTCTGTGCAGGCGGATGATCCGACGGTGATCCGTAGAAATTCGACGGATCTTTCGCCCGTCTGCTGAAAGTTGCATAATTGCACTTTCCTTTACTTTGGTTATAAATAGTGTTAAACCCCTTCATTCACGGTTGATGCTTTGAGCCTAAATTTTTTGTAACGACCAAAGCCTATCCACAAACAACTCTACAAAGCTTTCATTTTCCATCCACAAATTGTGTTAGAGTTATTGAGTTGAAAGAGAGAGATCTTCATCTTGTTGTAAGAAGATCAAAAATCATCTTATAAAAAGGTTGAAGTTGGAGAGTCTTCAGATAAAAGCTTTCGGTTGAAATTGGAGAGTGTTCGGATAAAAGCTCTCGATTTGAAGTCGGAGAGGACTCTGGATAAAAGCTATCGTATAAGATATTGGTGAGCCATCGGATGAAAACTCATGTTGTACTATTTGCATAATAGTGGATTAAAGTCGGAGAGAGTTCCGGGACTGGAGTGCCCCTTGGAAGGCTACCAGGATACATCGGGTGTCGTTACTATTATTGCTTCTTCTCTTGCACTCTTAATCTTTAAATTTCTTATTAGCAATTGTTTAGTGCTTAATTAGTTAGCTTGACCCTATTCACCCTCCTCTAGGGTGCTTATAAGCTGTATTTTCTTGGTATATCCTTCATCCAAATAACATCTGCGCATGAACCATGTATCATGAATCTCCCTAACACTATCATATGCGTTACTAGTCTGGAAGTCTCCATTGGCGGCCACATCCCAGACATATTTGTCCCTCTTCAATTGGCTATCGATGGAACAATCCTCAATCAAGTGCACTACATCCCTAGCGTGTGGGAGTATATCCGTCCTCCACTCCCCATCGACAAGTATCTTACTGACCTTATCTCTCCCCCCGACCTTATCTCTGCTGATGAAATCCTCCTCGACGTCTGATGGGACCTCCTGCCTGTCCCTTGGCCAGAACAATCGCAGTAGTATGACACTTCAAAAGTACTAGGTCTTTGTTGATAGCCTCCTGGAGACAAACTTTTGCTAATACCTCAATGTACGAAACTCTAGACTATGTAGTAGTATCTCGCTGAAGTTCTTTCGTTAATCCATGATGAAACCTCCTCGCCTTCTCCACATCATTCGGTATCAGGGCAGTACCGAAATGACTAAGGCGACGAAATTCTGCATCATACTCATCTATGGTTATATTCCCCTGTTTGAGATGGAGGAACTGATCTTAGAAAGCGTCTCGAATTGTAGCAAAAAAGTACTTCGCATTGAAATACACCAAGAAATGCTCCCAAGTCTACTCTCTGTCGATATCTCGCTCGATCGTCTCCCACCAGTAACGTGTATTTCCTTCGAAATGGGTCCGAACGACTGTCATCCATAAGTCCTCGGCAGCTGCAAAGCATTAAGAAGATTCTGAGTGCTAATTATCCACGCGGAGACCTCCTCTTGTGTATCTTTGCCCTCGAATGTCCTCGGGTTCATCTGTCAGTAGTGTTTGCCATTAAAAAGTATTTGATTAAACTTTTAATTTCAAACAAACATGTACAAAGAAAAGGGATCCTGAACAGGATCTTCCTAAGTACAATTTTTTTTAGTCTAGGAACTTGGTGACAATGGAGAGTGTAGATTTTCTTTACTCCATTGACGATCTGACGACGAACAAGAGAATTACATGTCTTCCTGTTTGATTTACGAAAAAAGACAAATTCGATTCTCTAAAGTGGAGGTGATGCACTGCATCCTCGAATGAAGGAATGATCCTTCTATTTATAGCTGATCAATTGAATGATCCACTACTGTGCGTAAGGATGCCACACTCATAATCTGTTGGGCACAGGGGCGCTGTGCATGATCTGGGGAGCGAATCCGCTATAATTTCTCTTTGGACTACGTATAAGCCGCCACGTAGCGTTTGTTGGGATTCGCTTGTTGTTGAAATCCTAGGTAGTTAGCACCCATTGGTGAGCATGCACTACACCAAAACACATGTATTGTAACGGTCTAAACATGTTACTAAAATTAATTCTAACGGGTAAATTTCGTGAGTATATAGGCGTGGGTAATATTACTAACTGTCTTTCTAACGACATTTTCCCGTTAGTAATTTAACTATTCTAACAGCTTATTGCCATTAGTAATTTAATTATTCTAACGACTTGTTTCCGTTAGTAATTCAATTTTTCTAACATCTTATTGTCGTTAGTGATTACTTTTTCTAACATCATATAAACATCTACAGAATTGAATAGTAACATGTTTTTACCGTTAGTATATTTAATAATATGAAGAAAAAAAATTAATTTCCAAATTTCCTTTTTTTCATTTAAACATTTTATTTCATTTTACATTTAGATGACCATAAGTACACAAATTTACAAATTTCAACCATATATACATTTATAATTGCACTTATCCTTGATTATCATCCATATTGTACATCTAAACTCATGAACCATATATTATTAACCAAAATTCAACCATATATATACATTGATGTCTACGATCCATAAATTTACAATTTATCAATTCTCAAAAAGCATGCAAAATAAGCTAATAGATGAAAAGCTTCACTTTTTGAAAAAAATACAACTATTTAGCAAAAAGAGGTCGAATCAAGGTTCAAACAATACTCTTATCTATTTATTCATGCCAACTCGCATCTCTATTGTAGAACTAATCCAAGGTCTTTGCTGGCATGTGACGAAGAAGCTCGGAGGAAAGATGCAGAGAAGAGTCCATGAGAGATCAAGTGGCTGGAAAATGTTACGGGTATCGTAGGGTCCTTGTGCGACGAATATCCTTTCAAACTTGTCCAAAAATTCAAGGTAGAGCTTGGTCCATGTAAAATGCATATATCAATAAAATCAACACCAAACCAAATATTTTAAAAGTAAGTTCAAGGGAGATAAAGCGACCTGATCCTCAGATGAGAGTTCCTCCTCTCCGACAACTGCTATCATTGACTGAACATCCTTCCCAATAGCATATTTGGCAGTTGGAAGATAAAATTAGGCAAATGTAAGTGAAAATCCCATTTACAAAAAACAAGGCATGCATATTGCTTATGAAAGACAACAGACATGATTTGACACATCAGAATAGTCGAGATTGCTTATGAAAGGCAACATACCTGGTTTAACACATCAGAATAGTCGAGACGTACCCTCACCAATGGCACTATGCAAAAGAAACAAGTTTACTGAGAAAAAGACATATATATGGCTCTTTAAGGTAACTTGTTTTCGTATCCACCATGGCACTATGTAAAAGAAACAAGTTTACTAAGAAAAAGACATATTTGGCTCAGAACATTGCTCATCACATCTGCATTGAAATATGAACATGAATTGAAAGCTATTGGAGAAGAAGAGTTGTTGGAGCAATTGCTTACCACATCTGCACAGCTAAAAGAAGAGCTGTTGGAGGGGAATTAATTTCTCTTTAAGGTAACTTGTTTCGTATCCATCATGGGACTATGCAAAGAAACAAATTTATAGAGAAAAAACATATATGGCTCATAGCTTTGGTAAAATATACATTGTAAGCGACGATTCTGTCAATTTTACTCTTATGCTATTCTTTTGGAATCAGAACAGGAATTGAAATATGTTATGGTTAATACAACAAACACAATATATGTACAAATTTTGAAGATATCTACAAACAAGCTTCTATTTGTTAGAATAGAGGAAAATTCAATTTGGCATGAATAATATTTACGAGGACTCTAAACATTTAGTCTGCTCTAATCAAGGATGCCCCATATCCCTCCATAGTGTTTTCTTGCAACAAGCATGGAAAAGCCTAGTAGTAAATTGAAAGCTTGCTCTTGAAATTGATCCTTCAAAGAGATGGTTACAACTTGTTGTGGTTACAAAATATTGTAGTAAATCGAAAGCATGTCAATATGTTGAATATCCTTTATTACGACAACATACCACATTATGAGAATTGGTATACAATTTATTTCAATTGGTAAATAGATTACAGGTCATAGGATCCAAACTTTTATATCATATATTGCAGAGATACCAATCAATCTTTGTCAAGTATGATAGATGCCTTGAAGATTCACTGTAGAACATGCAAATTTTCCAAGTACATGAACCGAAATAGGCTAACAAATGAAGTATATTGGCCAAAATAATATTGATGGAATTGCTAACAATGTTTGCTAACAAATGAAATATACTGGCCTAAATAATATTGATGGAATTTTTTACAACTGCAGTAATTAGAGTGGAAGTGTCTTGTCCTTTTGCCACAGTCCACGGGAGACCTGCAGACTGTACATATCACAAAATTTATAATCTATTTCAAAGTAATATCCATGAACCAGAGCCATTAATGCGTAAGGCTAAGTCATTTAATTACATGTATTAAGTTTACCACATAAATCATTGCATCATACAGTAAGCTTGTTCGGGAAGAAGCATGCCTTCTACAAAAACATTCTAGTATTTTCATAGAATGCTATGTTCTCAAGGCTTCTAAGAAAATACTTCTGAATCATAAAAAAGGTAGACAATTTTGCATTGTTTGACAGCAAAATAGTCCTTAGTTAGAGCAAAAACAGAGCCTTTCTCTCATTTTTTTGGTGTTAGCTGCAACTAACAGTGTTATCATTCACTAAACAAAGCTGTCAAAGAACCTATAATAGAAAAGTGTACCATTCCTTCAGACATTGTTAATGTTATTTTTCACCAACAATTCCATCATAAAGGTGGTATGAATCCTTTGAATATTGGCATTCCTAACAAAAGAAAATGATATTGGATGTATTATGTCATCTTCTTCATACCTTTTTCATGTTCAGTGAAGTTATATCAAGCTAAAGCAATAGCAAGCCTTAGTGGCCTGTGTTCTCTGCCTGCAGAAACATCCTTAAATATTTTGCTGTTTAATCGAAATCTAAGAGGTTCTATGGGAATAGACAAAGACTAATGGATCGTCTTGGTAATTCATATAATATATGCTAAAAGATTACACAAATTTCTAGTCATCATTGGTTCAGAATCACAAAAGATTCATAAACTTACTCGAGCTTTTTAAGGCATTCCAGAGTTATTCATTCTTGAACTAGGACAGCCTCAACTTCTTCCTAAGCTTTCCTTATTTTACACGGGTTCTGCATCACATATGTATAAACGAATCTTAGTATTACTATAATGTTTCCAAATCATTAAAATTTGTTATATACAACATTTAGTGAACTAGAATGAATATACTTGGGCAAGTAGAAATACAGCCCATGTAAGAACAGCAGCATTGGTTTTGTGCCCAGCAATTAACATCGTCATAAGATCATCCATAACTATGAGCAACATGATATATGGCACAAAATTTACTGCTTCACATAAAACTTGCTATGTCTAATACATAGAATAATAAATAAAGAAAAGACTTGGCTACCTTCAAATTTGCATAGTCTCTTTGTTGGAGTTTCTCGACATCAGCTTTCTAGCAGAGCTAGAAAATCAGAAGTAACAAAGAACTTAGTGGCAATCATAAACTATACTGTAACACTAAGTGAGCTTGAGCGAATATGTGAATAGACTATTGATGACAAACGATGAAGCCGGTATAAGATTTACAACTTTCATACTGATGAGTTAATATGTAATAGATACAAACTACTACAAACATCGAGTCTTCGTAACCAAGTCGGAATATAATTAGGGAACCTTATCGTTGGACCTTGCTGAGTTCTCTAGTCCTGAATGTTGTTTTGTTAATAGAAATAAACCAACAGGTTACATCAGTTAAGACAAAGAAAGGCAATCTTGATTTATTTTAAATATCGTATACATCTTCTCTTGAATGATTCAAACAATGTTGAACTCCTACTTATTATTAGTATGCAGATAAAAATCTTTAAGATCAAGTTCCTAAGTAAATGTTCACGACTCAAATATGAAGGAAAAATAAAATTAGACATGCACTACATAACATTGCTGTGACACTAAACCAAACTGTTGAATTACAACTAATTGACTTTCCCAGAAGACTATCAACTATTTGTAGTCAAGCAAATATATCACTCTTCTGATTCTACAATCCTGACATATATGACTAAATACATCAGATATGTAATTAAATTATAATCGACAAATAATTCCCAATACATCAGATATGCAACATCAGATAAGGTTTATATACCGAAGAAATTAAGTTTGCTTCTGGTTCAATATACATGGAATTGTTGACCACTTCAATATATATAAGTTTCAAATATAAGTTTCTCAAAAGAAAAAGAAGTAAGAAAGAAATTCAAGATTCTACTTGTTACCAGTATCTAGTTTACAATCAAGGAAGACTGAAATGTAGATATATGTAGTTAAGAGCTTTAATATAATTGGTTAAAATTCTGCTTTTTACCATTTTCTTTCAAAGACATTTGGGTGAATAAATTACTCGCTCATCCTAATAAATACAAAGTTAAAGATATTTGACAAACAAATCATACCTCAGTTTATATCAACAAGAACTACGTAGAAGCAAATAATTTCTTTTCCTCGTCTTCGCTCTCCTCCTCTCCGCTGACATGCCTCAAACATAGGAAAGTCCAGCTTCAGATGTATCAACACAGGAAAATAAGGATAATGCATGAAGTCCGATTCATATATCTCTCGAGTATGGTCTATCAACCATAGAAAAATGTAATTTGGTCAAGAGGGAACAAGAATCGAACATGACAACATCTTCCTAAGAAATTAAGAATAAACATATTGAACATAATGTGGAAATTAATGTCATTTGTAGCAGTAACAGAGCTCTCCAGTCTTGATACGAGTATCATGAAAATAAAATAATCTAATTTGATACATGCTCAGACAAGGAGGTATCAAATTAGAAATACAAAGATAAAAATGTAACTTTGGATTGCCGGGCTGAATAACGGTTCTCGGCCTTTCATTACAAGTTTGCCAATGTTCATTGGACGAAAACCATCCACATCTTTCTCAATGCTTCTCTCCCTGAGCTGGTTAAATTGCCATTGTTCATAGGATAAAGCCAAAGCCTTCTTTATAGGTTGTCCAGCCTCACAACTTCTTGTGTGATATTTGTTCAACAAAGAAGAGCATTCAGTAAAAATAAACTGTCTAAATTTTAGTATGTATGTAAGCAACATTTCCCACAAAAGCTTATGGTACTGAAACCATACATAAGAATTCTATATCAGACGAATTGAAACATGTACTTAAATTTTTGCCATAAATTACCATCATTAGGCCTTATTAGGATAGGTATCTGAGTAATGGAGTCTTTCCTTCCTTCTATACGCCCAGCAAGTTCATATATTGTTGCAAGATCAGTATATATGTAACCTTGAAGTTTGTTGAAAGTTTAGAAATAAGGAAACATCAATTTTTGAGTGGCAAAATTGTTAATTGACAAAAAAGATATTAACAATGATGTAAAATTTTGAGCTCATGGATGGGATGGATTTAGGAAGTTCAAGATTTTAGTTGGTGAATTGAAACCTACGCATAACTTTTGGTACAAAATCATCATGAGATTTGTGACCAATTTACCAAGTGATCCATAGCATAGGAAGCTGCAGCTTTGGTAAAAATGGCCTTACTTAAAAATAAAACCATACTTAAATGTACAAAATAAAAAAGGAGAAACATGGAATAATTTCTATAATTAGTCCATATAGTCTTTCAAATCTTAAAGTTACTTCTAGACAGATATCCTTATTTGTAGTACATGAGTTCAATCTGATAGTGGTTAGGCTTCTCATATATAAATGAAAACATTGGTCAAAAGACTACTTATGATAGCGGCGCAAAAAACACATGCATAGGCTCAAAATCTAACCTTGAGATTGGGGAACCACTTGATTTCCTGTTGTTGTTGCTGCTTAGGGATGTACAGTAAGTAACGACATCGACGTGATTTCCAGATCTGATGTAGGGTCGCTCTGATCCAAGCCCTAACAACACAACTTTCAACCATAGGAGAATCAAAAAAAATTAATGGTGTACGACGAGACCATCGTCGTCGTAGAACCAAGACTCATATAATAGAATAAAGATCGTCGTAGTCGTCGTCGAGACAGCCGAAAACTCACTACGAGACGAGCAACAAGTATACGACGAGCCGCAATTGTACGATGAGTCGGAGTGGACGATGCGCCACAGATTAGGGCACCGTTATGTTTGTGAATAAGAGAGAGAGGGGGAAGAAGTGATGTGTATATTGTGGAGGGAACTTTACCACCAAAATTTGGCTGTGGTGCCAGATTTTTGACACGAAAAGTTTTAGGGTGGGGGGAACAGAAACGATTTTGGGGCGAGGGGGGCGAGGATCTTTTGGTGACATCTCCTTTCTTTCTTTTATTTTTTCTTTTTTTCATATACTAACGGGATCCACATTTTTTCCAATTAATAATAAATAAATTGGAGAGAAAATAGTATGTTAGTAACGGAATAGATTATATACTAACAGGTTTAACATGTTGCTAATTTATAACACGTTCAGTCCGTTAGAAACTAAAAAATGATCCATTAGAAACTGGACAATTTGGTGTAGTGATGATCGGGTAAATGACACGTGGCGCGTGTGCATTGCCCACAGATTTTGCTCTGTTGGAGTAGAGTGGCTTCCTACGCTATGACTTGGCATATGGAGTCTCCTGTCATAGAAGTAAAACGCCTTAGAGGCGTAGGGATGACCATACACCAAAGCTTGGCTTGATGTAGTATTTCGATGTGGGTGAGATTCCAAGTGGAAACTACAATAATGTAGGTTGTCAATTCAACCTTCGAAGTGTGTTGGCACAGGTAGGTGCTACGCCTATGTCAGTATTTGACGTCCCATCGATTTTTGAGCTGCCATCATTATAACATATTCGTACTCTACCCAATGCGTTCGTATTATTTTTTGAGCTAAGTCATTAGGGAGCATTAAATGTACCTTAGTTGGAGAGAGACTGAAGTAAAGAGCATAGTCCTTAAATGGCATGGCTCATTTGAAGACGTAGCCATTCCAGGATCATAGTGGCCTTGTTGGCGTAGTAGTCTTTGACTCTTTGGCTTTTGTGCTACCGTTATTTGTACAGAAGTCGGGGTGTGTTTGCACTTTGCTCGAAGCGTTGTGCTTTGGAAGTTGAGCCCATTATCAGAGGACACATTAAATGTTCCTTGGAAGCTGGGGCTTTAACTTTAGATGGCGTAGCTACTTCAGGGCATAGCCATTTTTAAAGGCGTAGCTGTCTTGGTCAACTTCTCCTCCGTTGCATGAGGAATGGGGATCAAAATGCTGACTAGATCAGTTCTCGAAATGGCAAGTTCATTGCCATTAATAGAAAATTCATCAAATTAAAGTCAGATTCATTTCTATTTAAGACGAGATTTATTACGCTAATCTTGGGGCTTTGACTGACTGCCATGTGGCGTAGGCGTAGGGCTACGCTACTGTCTATAAATAGGAGCTTCCCTGAGAAGTCTTTGCTCCCTTTCTCTCGACACTCCTCCTTCATGTCTGACCCTGACTCAGCCTTGGGTGGCCGTAAGCCTCCTTGCCTTTGGCATATGATTCAGCTGTTGGTTGTGGATCTCTTCATTTAAAGAAGCTGTGGTCTTGTAGAATAACATCTTCAGAGTTTCGAGATGCATCTGAGCGTTTGGTGTAAGGAGTTCGAACTTGAAAAATATCTTGGAGATCTTCGAGGTCCAAGATACTGGGTTTGGCTTGATTGCCAATCCGAATTGCTACAGGTTGTGCTCTACCCTGCTCAAGAACTACTTCATTAGCCATATTGGAGTGGGGGAGCTGCGCACCTTGTTAGGCAAAAAGAGCCATAGGTTGGCGCTTGCGCCTGTGCGTTGACAGGAAAGTGATTTGCTCTGATAAGGAAGAGACGTGCCATAGTTGAGACGTCGAAGTGATGCACCTGTCCATAGATCTCTAGACTAGGCTATAGTAGACTTAAATGTAAACGAAAAAGAAAGCCTTTGTAATAGATTTTCATATAAAAAAATAAAATAATCCATTCTTCCTACGTCTTTATTTACTGTCTCAATTGCCTCTGTTTCATGTTTTCAGCGTGTACTGCTTTATGGCGCATAAGTCTTTCTGGCCTATTTGGGGCGCATATGACTTTGTGTTTTGCAAAAGCAAATATGGCTGTTCTGGGATGCAAAGAATCTGTGGCGCACCAGTCTTTCTGACTTCTATATGGTGCATATAATTCCATGCTTCTACAAGACCCCCTACAATGTTTTCAAAACTTGGACAAGTCTTTGAAATACTTTGAATAGAAAGCATGGATAGTAGGAGTCCTCTTGAGTGTAAGGGGCCCACCGAGCTTTATGTTGTTCTGAGTGTAGGAAGTAGTTAAATTTTAGGTGCGTAGGTTGTATCTTTGCCTCTTTGGCGCACGTCAGTTGGCTGTCTCAACTAGGCTGTCCGCTCGATCCTTCGGAGTAAGAGCTTTTAATTTTTGTCGTGATCCGAAGCGACGACAGCCCGCTTCAAATTCTATCGGGACACGCGTACGGGCGGCGTATAAATAGGTATTGGGAGAAGGAGAGAGAGTTTTACTTGCCCTCTTTTTCTAAAAAAGAAAGTCTTCTTCTTCTCTGACTTCTCTTTCTCCATGGCTCCTAAGTCTTCTACCGCGGTGGCTGCTAAGGGAAAGGGGAAACCACCATCTGATGCGGCAGCGTCGAAGCTGCCTGTCACTGACTTGGGTCACCCCGACGTTTGCAGCCCGTCAAGAGTAAGTTGCCGTCGTTGGTCTTTCGTGTTTGTCGGTAAGTCGGTGGTCGCGTGGATGACCCATCCATCAAGTTTTCACGTGCCGCCTTGTATCGCCACAGCATATGTGCCTAGCTGAATAGCTAGGTCATGTGATATACGCTTGGACTTCGAACTACATGGATCATGTCCTACGTGCTATCCTTATCCTTTGCTGAAGCGCTGGCTTAACCGTAAGGTCATGTCAAACTTATGTGCTGCGACAAGCTTATGCCATACTACTTTCTTTGATTGTAAGGTCATGTCAAAGCTGTGTGCTAGGGTGTCCCTAGGCTTTACTGCTTGACTTTGGTCATTCAAGACAAAGTTTAGAATAAGGCGTAGAGGCTTTTCATGCTGGCCTGCGCTTTAAGGAACATTATATTTTTTTCTCTTTCAATTTTTAGGGTATATATCTAACAACTGTTCGCTTTCTGTGCAGTATCATTGACGATACCGACGTGCGAGCTCTATTATGGCAGGTGGCTCCAACTTCGAAGATGAAATTACGACCCCTGCAAAATGGCTCTCTCTGCGGGACATGATCGACAGAAGTGGATATAATTGATTACCAGCCCCGTGATTTCCTTAAACAAATGCTGGTCTCGGGGAAGCTTCCCCGTACGGATGGCGTAAGCTGCTTCTTCTTAAAGCCGTAGTTTTTGTTTGGGGACCAACTCTTAGCGAAGAGGCTGAAGTCCTAAAGTTGAGGGGCAATCACTTCTTTGATGCACATGGTCTGAAGATGCATATCCCTAGGATTGACCATCGCCTATCGCTTTTCTTTTTCAGCTTCTTTGTGAAGCCAAGGGTGATGGGCTGGGATCTGACTCATATTCGAGTCAGGGAGGTTTCGGGGCGATTCAAGGTGAGGTCCTCTTCGTGGAAGAAGGATACATTCGAGGCGATGTGAGGAGGACCTTCATTCTTCCTGCAAGTATTGCACCCAGGGAAGACAACTAACGATGTCGACCAGGAATCACTGGCCTTCAGAGCTGTAACCTTTATGACCCAAATACTGGAGGCTGGTCGTTTGTACCTAACAGGAATTTTTTGTACCCCAAGCTAGACTGACAGTAACCGGGAGTGGAATGACCTGACTTCATGGGTCTTGGCTGAGTATGAGGTTATGTTAAAGAAACTCAACTTATATTACGCTATCCGGGCCACCCAATACGGGATTGAGGTGAACCAACCGCTATTCCTGGCGTTTACTGAGATGTATAACCAGCACACATGAACCTTTTTTACGCCTGTCGGGGAAATGGGTTTAACCCTCTAGGAGATGCATGCCATCTCGAAATTGCCCTGGGGATCCGAACCTTATGAAGAATATACTCCCACGGATGAGGAGCTTTTTAAGCTGGAGAAGAAGGATCCTACCAGGTGGCCGTTTATCAGGAATTACTGTGCTAGCATATGATATGCCAATGTTTCGATAGCCAATGGTCCGTTCCTCACACGCACGCTTGGAAATGTCATATCTTTGTCCAAGGACCGGCACCACCGAAGCAATATGCATTTGGCATCCGATCTTCCTCTACTCCTGATGCTATCGAAGCAGAGATGGTGAAGAGGAAGGAGAAACATCCTAAGCTTGACGAATCCAAGTGTCCCACTTCCTCTGTCTAAACCTTGTTCTATTACGACGCTTATCAGGTATCCCCGAAGGTACTGCTAGCTGCGTATATAACGATATGGTTGCGTGATTACATGATTTCTGGTGGTTCAGATTCGCTCGAACGTCTGGAGGAAGAATTTGATATTTCCAGTTGATTGACTCGTCTTTGGTCATAAGCAGGCACTCCTTCTTGCAATGGTATGCAACTTTTAGAGGTGCTTGTGATCGTTTATAGACAAGGCAGTTATTTATGATGATAAAGGTGTGTTTCCCTGCATATAGATTCCCTTCCATTATCTGATAGGGTAGCTCATGTTGCACTATCCTTCTCTGATGGATGTAGGTATAGAGGCATCTGTTCGTCCAAAATATGCTCTTATTTGCCGATACCGGAAGCAACCTTGGTCGGTTACTGAGGTTCTGATTTGTCAGAAGGCATTAGTGTACGAGGATGGGTATGAGATTTTTAAGATTTCTTTCTCTTATGCGAAACGTAACGAAGGGGATGAGTTGATAGATAATGGCACCCGCTTCTCCAATCTTTCTGAAGAGGCTTTCCGTTGGCTATAATTGATACGGCCATCTCACATGTTGCTTCGGAACCGCAACGATGTGTTTTTGGAGACGTATTTTCTAAGCCGATTTGCTTGCCAATTTGGCTACAGCCAATTATTGCAAACCAATGCCAGTACGACTCTCGAATTCAAGGGGATGCTCCTTTATGGTATTCGGGCTTGGCAGTACTACAACGCTGGCTGTACCAAGGCCGGTTTGTAATTCCTTCGTAGAGACTGGAGACGCACATTTTGTATTCTGCCGTTAAGTTTTACTGCTCGACAAATACCTATCCTCCGGATTATGATTGGGAGCAAAGCCTTCTTTTGGGGACCCATTATGAGCCACCAAGGAGGTCCTAGCTTCGTCATGGTCATATCTGGCTCGCGGTGCTAGTTTGATTATAGAGTTGGCATCAGATACCTACCCGGACCCGGTTAGCTATTCTAGCCAAAAGCAGCCAGCCCCTGCGGAGGCGAGTCCGTCGTCTCCAAAAAAGATATCAAGGAAGACGACGGCAGTGAAACAATGGGCTACTTCGAAGAAGGAAGAATCTGCCTCTGTCGTGACTTCCTCGGTAAGCCGAGAGTATTTCATTTTGACAGAAAAGAAAGAACGCTAATTGTGTTATCTCTGATTTTTCTTTGTTGTCTAGACGGCTAGGAGGAGATCCAGGCGTAAGCAGAGGGTGCCCTGTCCTCTGTCCTCATCTAGACATGGGGAGGATTTTCCACCTGCGGATCCTTCAGTCCTTGATGAAGATGATCCCTTTACGGATGTAGAGGCTGTAGCGGATGATGAGTCCGCGTTCGACTATACGTCTGGGCTGATCTTGTATTTGATGGCGAATTGCCACCGAAGTTGCTCCATTCAGGTCCTTCTGGTGAGTGAATTTTATCTTTTTTGATAGATTGACTCTCCATAATACTGAACCTTCTTAACTTTGCAGGTCTACAAGTTGGGTCCTCTTTACCTATGGAAGGGTTCGTAGTTGGTGGCCCCTCCTTTGCTCTGGTTTCAGAGGAAGCCCCAGGTCCATTTGGGGTGAAGATTTTAGAAGAAGCGACCATGGTCAGGTCAATTGCAGCGAGTGGTGAGGCCGCCATAGGTGTTCAAGAAGACAAGGAATAGGATAGTGATGAGTCAGCTTCCTATGATGTCGTTGAGGTAGAGGGGGAGGCTGCTCTCAACCCTCTTGCTCCTAGAATAGGAGAAGATGATGGTGGAACCTTTCCTTCTTCTATCGGAGGTGTGACTGTTGAAGGGGCAGACTTGGAGGATGTCCCTCACACCAGCCATGCGTCAGTTTCTTCTACTGGGACTTTGCGGATAGTCTTTAATGCTGTTGGTTTGGCAAGGGCCCTCGCTTCGGAGGAACAACCCAAGTCACCTCCAGCTATGAGCGAACCGCTTCTTAAGGAGTTGGAAGTCATAGTGGATGATCCTTCAGCCTTGAGATCACCCTTGGTTCCTATGAGACTTCCAGCTAGCTTATCTTTGATCAAGATTGGCTCTGGGGCCTTCGTCCCTCCGAGGGACCCTAATCGATCAGGTACACTTTCATTTGGGACTATATCTGGCCCGGCGTCTACTGCTCGTTCGTCGAACTCCATACAGATGAGTCCTTCCACAAGTTTGGTTATCGTGACCCCTGATCCCATTGTTGTTGAGGGTCATACGGAGCCTACGGATGCTGAGATCCCAGCGGCACCTGGGTCTGTAGGACCGTTGAGCACCTCTAGAGGGGAATGAATAGAGTGTGTGCGTGTGCAACAAAAAATAATCACCAATTAAAAATATTAAGCAGTTATATATTATGGCAGATAAAAGATGATAAATAAAATACGGTAAAGTAAGAGTCAAGAATTCAAACTTAGTGAACACCACGATGTATACGGGTTTCCCTCTGAGAGGACTAGTCCAGTTGTGAGTACTCTTACTCGCTGTTAATCCACTATGGCACAAGCTTTAATTGAGCGCTTGCAACTCTTACAACACCGTGCTTGGCAAGAGGTGCACGATCGACTTCACAACACCGTGCTTGGTGACGAGCGCACGACCGACTCCAGACGGCTATTGGAAAACTGGAACATTTTCTAAATATAGCCTCCGATACAACTCTTCAATACCAAACTCTAGAATAAACAGAACCTGTACTGGCTTGGCTAAGAGTGTAAAGGCTTAGATATGAAAGTAAAAAGCTCAGAACACTTTAAATAGAGAAGAGAAGAGATGAAATTGGATGATTAAATGAATGGTAATATCAGCTCTATTTATAGTATTTTTGGAGGACCGAACTCGGGCAGAGTTTGGGAAGAGTTCGGATGCTAGGATTTCGTATACGAACGTTGGATGCTGATTTGGTGGAACGAAAATTCAAATAACCCAGACCGAACTCGGTCAGAGTTCTGTCAGAGTTCTGCTGGGTCATAACAATAAGGAATAAACCAAATTTGCATAGGTTTTGGGCTTTTTGGAATTGTGGACTTTTGGGGTAAGTAGATAGGCTAATTTTTGTTTGTGGACTGTGAATAACCTAAGCCAGTACCGATCCGATCAATCTCACATTTTTCCTATACTCAATAAAAGGAAAAATATAGAATAAATATGAAAACTAATAGCACATTTGATGATGCCTTTTTCTTGACATTGAAGAAGCATTTTTCCTTGACGGCACTTGTCAAAAGATAAACAGATCTGGAAATCTGAATACCTTTCGGGGGCTTCGCCCCTAAACCCCTACAGGGGACGCTGCCCCTGACCACCAGTCCGTTGACCGGGCACCCCCTGATGCGAGGCCCCGATAGGTCGTTAGGCGGTTCAGAGAAATTTTTATGTATTATGCCGTCTTTGGCCTATCAATAATTCTTCGTTTCATATGTCCTAGTTTGATCATGCTTACTGCTTGTCTGCAAGTACATGTTAGACGAACAAAACAATATGATGCAGTATGATACAAGCATAGCAATATGATATAGACCATTTAGGACAATGCTAAGTTTATAGAACAATCACTACAAGAAATATGTACATTATTAGCGCGAAAAATCTGCTATCATACGTATTACATAGCGTTTTCAGTAAATGCTATGTCATCGGCAGCTATCTTAGGTTCCACCCATACGATAGCGTTTTTCTAAAATGCTACGACAGGTTCAGATACAATAGCAATATCTGAATGCCTAATTTTCTTTATTATGGCACATCCATTTTATGTTAAAAACTTGATGACAATTCATATTTTGTGCTATGATAGGACGTTCTACAATAGCAATTTTTTATTGTTTTAAAATATTTTGTTATAGCATTAATTAATTATTTCACGGCTAAAGTTTCGTGCTATAATATATGATTATAACTGTTTTTTTTGCTATTAAACGTATTTTCATTCAATAAGAACCTGTTTTACGTATCTATTGTAATATTAGAGAACCTGTTTCACATTGATATAAATAAGAACCTGTTTTACACAAATAAGATCATTCATAACACAAGTCTAAAACCAATCCAACATACATAACACAAGTCTAGAGTTTCATTCAACATACATAACATAGGTTTGAATCCAAAATACATAAGACAAGTCATAAGTTCATAAGCCTAGCTAGTCTAAATCTAATTTAAACTAGCTAACTCAGACCAAAGTTTGTTCATTCCCCTGCAAAAAAAGCAACAAGGTCTTACATCAGTTAAGCAATGAAACATCAGATTGAAAACCAAAACACAAGCATTACACTAATTAAAACACTTACCAAGTTTCTTAAAATCAAAAGATGACCAATTTATCCATTGGCCATGCGATAGACGAACCAAGTGCATCTCTCATAAACTCGATATCATCTGTTGTTCTCCAAACCGCTGCATCATCTACCTTCACTATATCTACCCAAACTCTAGCTGCATTAGGACCCAAGCGAACAAAGTGTACCTTTTGCTCTGGGTCGGTTGAATGCACACGCCCTTCAGCAGCAACCCGCTTCCTTCCGCTAATGTCCATCAACTTGCACTTTTGATTTTCCTTGATAACTTCAGCTCCATGTTTACGCTGCCAGTTAACATAAACCAATTAATACACACAGTAATAAGCAGAACCAACTTCAGATCATATTTACAAAAATTTACCGGAGATCTTCGGATAGGGGATTGTGAGGCTAGTTAAGATTTCCTTACAGGAGATTTTGGACCTGTTGTCGGAGCCTTTTCAGCAGGAGGTTTTGGAAAAGTTGCTGCAGATTTTGTACCTGTTGCTTGAGATGTCTCTATATGAGATGTAGAACTTGTTCCAGCAGATTTTTGACCTGTTGATGCTGATTTTCCTCCTGATGTTTTATCAGATGATGCAGGATTCTGAAGAGAAGATTTCTGACCTGTTGCATCTGTTGTGTTCTCAAATACAACTTTGATGGCAGGCTATGCCACGAAAGACATTAAACAGTCCTCAAGATATGTCTTGTCCATCGTAGGCCTCCATATGAATGTATCAGGTTGATGTATGACATCCACAAATACTTTAACTGCCTTTGGTCCGAGTGGAAGTCCATTAACCAATGCTTTTGGTTCTTGTGTTTGCCAACGTCCTTCAGCAACAACCAAATCATCTGCAGACAAATCCAATAGTTTGCACTTGTTTGCAAAATTTGTCCTTGGGCCCTGTCAAACACATTCAGCTAACAATCACATAATCCTACTCATCAATGACCAATTCAGTTTAATATTAGTCTGAAAAATAAACCTTACCAGTGGTGCAATGTCTTCTTGTTGGAGCCCCTGTTCTAGGTTAACACACTTAGAGGCATGCCACGCAATCATCTGTCCAACAGCTTCCTCAATTGTGAACATGTTAGTCGCAGGTCTCCAAAGGAATGCTTCTGGTATAGTAGCAGTGTCAACCAAGACTTTAACATCCATAGGGCCTAAGCGATTCTCATTCACCAAGTCTTCCGGATCAGAAGAAATAATACGCCCCTCAGCAACGTTTGCATCAGTACCACCCCAATCAATCAAGACACACTTAGGTTGTGTTCTTTTGTTCACACTCTAGAAAATGTTTAGAATATAAATTATCAGATCGTAAAGTAAGAACGAAAGCATTGATATGATATGAAAGCCTTACTCTTGCAGCCGAGTTTTCACCAACTTCAGGTTCTTGTCTCTGTTTTAAACAAGGACAAATGTCAAAATTATATATCAATTCAGTGGCTCAACGTATTTATTGAGAATTGTCTTACCTGGTTTTTTATTTTGGCAATTTCAGCTTGTAACTCATTGACTTTTTGTTGGAGATGAAACTTGTTTCTCTTCTATTTCAAGTCATACACTTGTGCTTCACTTGGAAACAAGCTAATTTGGTCTTACTCATGTTCCTACCCATTGTCCTCATTCGACCAGGATTTTCGGGTCCTAAAAGTTGGCTAAGTGTATCTCGTCCTTCATTCGTTGCAGAAGATGGACCATCACTATTAACCATCTCAGCTGCCTTTTTCTACAAATCATAAAATGCAGATTCCAAAGGCTAAAATGTAACAGAACATGACATCTTAAAACTCAAATCAAAATCATTTCACGTCCAATTAAGAACTTACAATTTTCTCAGCCACATTTGTATTCACTGGTGTACCATCTTTTTTGGTACGCGACTTGACCCAAACCCTTAGCCTTGTCACTTCAGCTGGGTCTTCACTACCAATTTTCTGAGGAGAGAAAATATAAGAGGTGTATAAAAAGGACTTTGAATATGCTGATCATAATAAAAGAACATAACTTTAGGCTTACCATCTCTTCTGCTAGTCTAACCATTCCTTTACGACTACAAGTGTGCAGAATCTGTTTACGCCTTCTTTCCTTATAGCTATCACTCAGAGCCTAATAGATGAATGTTACTATGTAATCTTCTATCTACTAAAACACTTACCAATTAATTCCAAATGAATACCTTAAATGCTTGGCTTGTTTTGAGCTTCACAAATTTACGCCAATCAATTGGAGAAACATTCTTAGGTCTCAGATTCATCCTCTGTTGGTTGTTATTTGCTTCATTAATCTGGGAAACTAGGCGCGATTTAGATGACCTCCACAAACATCCCATCTGCTTAAGCACTGCACTCTTTTGGTAATCTTCATCTAATTCAAACCTTGCCTGAACTCATATGCAAAACAAAACAGTAAATTACAGAAATAATCTGATTATGGCACTTTCTAAGAAGTCAGTTTAAAGATGTAACCTGAACAGATTTCCAAAGAAGTGTCTTGACTTCTTCACCGAGTTTTTTCCAACTTTCAAGTGTAACAGGAACGTGTTCCCGTACCAGTGGACCTAAGTATGAAGACAACTTAACTGAACCAGGACCATAAGGTTCTCCCATGAAAGTGAAGTCAACTCGCACTCTGGTATTTGGGTCCTTGGCAATGTCTTTCATCCTTGTCGGTCCTCGCTGTCTCTTACGTTTAGGTTCAACCTCACGTTCATGCTCTTCAGATAACTCAAACTCACCTTCAGGCTCTTCTTCATCTACACCTTTTTCACCATCTTCAGCTGTAGATGTCCTTACATTCTCAGCTTCAGTCTCTTCCTCAGCCAAAGGTTGCGGGTCTTGCTGGTCTTCTGAAAGCTGAACATCTTCTAATAGGAGTTGTGGTTGTACATGTTCTTCTACTTGGGTTTGTGGTTCTGCTTCTGGTTCAATATGACCCAAAAATTCTAGTTCATCATCCGATTGACCCTCTTTCCTTTTCGGTTTCCTTCCTCGCTTCTTCTTTCCACCTCCCATTTTAATTCACCTGAAACAAATGACAGAAACGAGTTAATTCACATTTATGGAAGCAAAACAAGAAATATCAAGTAAGCACACAATGACCAATCACACATCAGACACAACAAACAAACAAGGAAGAAACTGAAAATAATCAAAAACCTAAATTTCACACATATATGCCTTCACAATCAGTTCGGGCATTTTCAGCATCATCCATGTCAACATCCATGTCAACACTTGATGGCAGTGGCCCAATGTCAGCATTTCCTTCTTAAAAATCTTCCTTACCGTATCTTCTTGCCGTACCTCTCATAACAACATACCAACTTGATGATTCGTCTTCCCTTGAATAAAACACTTGCTTTGCTTGAGAGGCTAAGATATAAGAATCCCTTAAAAAAGAGACTTGACTATGATTTAGGTTGACAAGTGTGAAACCATCTTCTATCTTCACTCCATTACCCATTACTGCCCATTGACACCGGAATAGAGGAACGTAAAAAATATTATAATCCAACAAGATATAATGTCAGTTACTCTGCCGTAGTATGACACCAAATCAACCACTTGTGAAGTGTCTTTCGCACTAGATCTGCAGATTGCAGTAGCCTCATAGAAAACCCCACTAGTCTGACTTTTTCTATCTACTGATCTTGTGTGAAACCGTTGACCATTCACTATATAACCTGAATACGACCGTACAGAAGTACGTGGACCATATGCCAACCACTTAAGTGTTTCTCCATGTTCTTTTGAATCAAGAGGTATCTAACAAATAAAAATAACAAGTCAGACACCAATAGACATATACATACCATTATAACATAAAAATCAGAGAAGATAAAACTAGCCTTTTCTTTTAGCCAATTTGTAAAATTCTGAGTATGCATACTCCATAACGTAGATGCATCACGTCTACATCTTCCATTTGAGTCTTGCAGAAACTGTAGATGCTCACTTGTACAAGATTTTGAAATAAAAAGGTATCAGTTTGTTGATCATTAAAAGAAATGAGTAATCAACTAGAAAACTGTGGAACTTACTCTACATAAGGGTCGACGACAGCCATGTTTTGGATGACAGCAAGATGGGCTATTCGCTTCTCTACTTCAGTAAGAGTAATTGAAATGCCTGCGGATATTAGCCGACCCTCTAGGATTGAGTTGTTATCATACTCAGTGTTTCTATCTTATTTTTCTTGAACATTTGTTGTCTTCTTCAAAAATTCACTACAGAACTGGATGCACTCTTCAGCAAGATAAGACTCAGCAATACAACCTTCTGGGCTTGCAGGATTTCTCACAAAATCTTTTAGAACTTTTATATACCTGACAATTGTGAAAACTGAAAGATCAACAAAACTGTCAAATGCAAAATTTTTGTAAAAATCATATAAAATACAAGTATTACCTCTCAAATGGATACATCCATCTAAAATGGACTGGTCCACCAAGACGAGCTTCCCTTCATAGATGTACCGTCAAATGCACCATGATATCAAAGAAACTTGGAGGAAAAAATCTTTCAAACATGCAGAGAGTTTCAACAATCTCAGCTTCCATAACCAAAATCTGCTCTCGGTCAATAACTCGCTGACACAAGTGGTTGAAGAATGCACATAAGCGAACATTGCTACCCTAGGACCTTTAGGTAGTAAACCTCTAAGTGATATTAGAAGAAGTTGCTGCATTAACACGTGATAATCGTGTGATTTCAAACCTGTGACCTTACAGTCATCTAATGATACGCCTCTGGATATGTTAGAACAATACCCATCAGGTCCCTTAAAGTCTAATAGACGCCTACAGAAGATTTTCTTCTCTGCCTTAGACAAATTCCAAGGTGCTGCGGGAAGGTATGTTCTTTGTCCTTGGGTGTTAGGGTGCAAATATTTCCTAATACCAAGATCTTCCAGATCTTTACGAGCTTGAAGGCCATCCTTCAATTTCCCACAATACAACAATGTAGATACAATACTTGCAGCAACATTTCTCTCCACATGCATTACATCTAAGTTATGCCTAACCGGTAGTTCCTAACCAACACATATACAATAAATAAAACAAAGTTAAACAACGCTTAATTGATGGAATCTGAAAAAAAACTAAAAGAAACAAATGACAGAGTAACATACCTCCCAATAAGGTAGCTTGAAAAAGATGGACCTTTTCTTCCATCTTGATAACTCTTCTTCATCTACGTTTTCTTCTTCCTCTTCTTCCTCCTCTGATTCGCTGGATAAATCCTCACTATCAGAGCCTAACCCAGAACAATCTGTCCTTTTTCTCTTACTTGCAGATTGTTTAAAATTTCCAAAGTCGTTTTTGAAATTTTTCAGGTTTTGAGAAATTTCACGACCAGATAGAATTCTTCCCTTTCTCCCTTGTTCTGCTTTTCCATTAAACCAAGATTTCTTTCCCCTATAACTATGCGTTGGTGGCAGACCCTTTCTATGACACATGTAGACATGTTTTCTGCTGAACTTCAACCACATACTATCTGTATTTTTTCTACAGATAGGACAACCCATTTTACCCTTTACTTTGCAGCCTGCAAGATTCCCATACGCAGGAAAATCACTAATCGTCCAAAGCAGCATTGCCTTAAGAGTAAAAGTCGATTTACTAAAGGCGTCATATGCTAACTCTCCATTGTTCCACAGATGGTTGAGATCTTCTATGAGGGGTTCTAAGTACACATCAATACTATTACCCGGCTGTTGTGGACCAGGAATCAATAATGTTATCATGATGTTCTCCTTCTTCATGCATAAATCAGGTGGCAGATTATAGTTTACTAGCAAAACAGGCCAACAACTATACCTTGTATTCTTCATGTTGAATGGATTAAAACCATCTGTTGAGAGGCCAAGCCTCACGTTCCTTTCTTCAGCTGCAAAGGAAGGGTATTTGTCATTCATCTGATCCCATGTGACCGAATCCACAGGGTGCCGAAGTTTTCCATCGCTACTTTTGTTACAAAAATGCCACCTTAAATTCTTAGCCATTTTCTCAGACCTAAACATTCTTTTCAGCCGTGGGACTATTGGAAAGTACCGTAATACTTTCTGTGGTACACCTTTCTTTACTTGACCAGTGTGCATGTTAGTCTTCCATCTTGAAGCCTTGTATTTGGACAATTATTGAGCTTCTTGTACTTCTTTCTGAATAGGCAGCAGTCGTTGACACATGCATGAATCTTCTCATATCCCATATCAAATGATTTCAGAAATTTCTTCACCTTGTACAGTGATGTGTGCAACACATTATCCTCTGGCAACATATCCGGCAATGTCTCTAACAGATCATTGAAGCTCTTGTCAGACCAGCCATTCTGTGTCTTAAGTCTGAAAAGTGATACAATAGCCGAAAGCTTGCTATGGTTTACACAACTTGGATATAATGGTGTTTCAACATCTGCAATCTTTGCAAGAAACTCATCTTCTTTCTTGTCCTCACCCTCTGCAATTTCACCCAATTGACCCTTACTAGCTAACTCTTCATCCAAAAAATCAGTAGCTTGATATAAACCAAGAATCTCATCATTCCAATGACTTAATTTACTTTCACCTTCAACGCCTGAGTTCAGTTCTCCATGATGGTACCAATCAGACCGCATCTTATAAGCCTCATCCATTCCCCTAGTAACAAGATGATCAACTACAACTCTACCTGAGTGTCGATCTATATTACGACAGTCAATACAAGGGCATACAATCATATCAGCGTCTCCCAAAGCCGCAGCCACAGCTCACACAAAATTTGTAGCACCTCTCTCATAACCAGGATCAGCTTTTCATTGCAGAATTTAAGTTAAAAAAAGAAGAAGAAATAAAGTATCCAAACCCCTACTGAAACCTAACCTATATAATTAAATTTTTACCTGCAAAGATGCACCCATGCCTTGTCCACCATTATATGATATAACTTTAATCTAAACCTTTAGTACCATAAGCGCCATATCAGATATAATGATAGAGTATTCCACAACACAAAATTATTCAATATTCAGACCATTTAACAAATAACTCAACTACTTATAATTACTCAAGCAAAAAAAATTCAAACTCAGTCCAAATTTGTTTAATATATCAAACATATCTCACCATGTTTAAAACCAATAAAACTAAAAGCACGAAACCTAATAAACAACAACAACAACAATATACAAAAATTCAAGACATCAATTAACAGCCTAAGTAATGTAGAAAGATGGTACTAACCTGTCGTGTGATAAGAGCCAAAGAAAAGCTTCAAATTCCCATAATTGCACTTAGCAGTACTTGCAAAAGAAAATTACATAATGAGTCTAAGGTTATGCAAACGTGAAGAACAAATGAAGCTAGAATCCAAAATACAGAACAGATGCATCGCAAGTTTCATATAACAGATTAAGCTATACTCAAAAAATCTGAATTTCCTAAACCAAACAAGTTCATCTCTAATCAGACAGTAACATAAGTATTGGTCTATCCAATTGTTTGAATTTAACAACACAACAAAATGAATATGCATCGCAAGTATCAGACAACAGATTGTTCATTCTATTTATCTATGGCTATAGCTAAATCAATTCCCAAAAACTTTAATGTCAAAATAGAATATTCTTCGCAAATAACATACGCATGCAAAAAAGAAGAAAATTAATTTTGAATCAATACTAAAATCGAGAACTATGAAATTGAAACAAAAATCAAATGCATGAAAGCTATGAAATCGAGAACTATGAAATTGAAAGCTATAAAATCGAAACAAAACTATGAAATCGAAACAAAATCAAATGCATGATACAAAACTCTACAATTGAAAGTTATAAACCTACAAAACCTAAACAATTGTTATTTAGATTCACGAAAGCTCGAAGGAAGGAAGAAAAATATGCCTTCGACAGGGATGGGCGAAATTAGGGCCGACGACAGTGTCTGTGGTCTCGACGACCTTCACGGCGGCGTCGGTTACTCTAATTGACGGTGTCGGCGACTCTAATCGACGGTGTCAGCGACCTTCACGGCGAATTCGTCCAGTGTGGTGAGTTTTAGGGTTTTTCGAAAAAAGAGGGAAACTGAAAGAGGAAATAAAAGAAACCTGAAATAAAAGAGGAAAAGTGTTTTTTTGGTTAAGTGTTTGGCGGTATAAGTGTTTTTAGGTTCCCGCTTAATGAAACTCTATCTTAGCGTTTATCAAATGCTAGTATAAAGTAACCAAAATATCAAACTTATTTTTTATAGCAGTTCAGCAAAACGTGCTATTACGTTATGCTATCAATGTGCATTTTTTTGTAGTGAATGCTACGTTTAAGTAGCAACATGATAGTGATTACATGAATATTAGTGACATCCCTAGTTAAACTTAATTGATTAGCCATATCCAAAAACATGATATAATCATTTGGCTAACAATCTCCCCCTTTTTGATTATGGCAAATAGGTTAACTTAAAGATAGATACAATCGATTACAATAGATGCATATATCACTAATAAACAAATATTACTAAAAAAATTCTTTGCTAACTTAAACTTATTTTTTCCCCTTTGACATGAGCAAAAAATAAGCTCCCCCGTAATAAGCTATAAAATGAAATCAATCATCAAAGAAGGAAGGCAGAAATAATCATGAACAACGACCAGGGTAGAAATTGGAAATAAACCATTCAAAACACTGTCTAAGAAAGAATATAACTATGGTTTTGACGGATACCAATATAGTAGAAATCAAGTATTGGTCATAAATAATCCATGAGAGAAAAAATTCACAGATATAGTATAACAATATAAAATACCAAATATAGAATATTTAGAAGATATAATAAGACTTTTAACAGTGATAGGAAAAAATATGATTCACACTTTGTCGAAACAAAATAGTGAATCACTTCTATAAAGAATACAATCATTGAAAAGAAATCAAAGTAGATATACTAGAATCTATACAAAATCTATACCAAAGTTCATGCATTTGAACTCAATTACCTTAACATGATATATGAATATTCATTAGATAAACAAGAAGGTAATGGAGACAAAATACTTGAGATGGAGAAATTCAGGCGACTTGAATGCTCCCCCGCAAAGTATGTTCAGTCTAAATAAGATAATCATGAACTTTGAGATAAAATCTCAATAAGAAAAGCCAAATGAATTTAAACTCAAGGAATCATCAAAAATAAATATGTTTAGCAAGATAATTTAAAAAAATTCGTAAAATGAGAGAATCAAGAAGAAATAATAATAGTCATATATTTTTTCATAAAAATATCATGAACACAATCGATAAGAATTAAAAAAATAGACAGTAGGTCCATGATTGAACTAGGTATACCACATATTAAGAGTGTAAATAAATTGAAACAATTGATTTGCTCCCCATTAAAATATGCGTATCTAGTTCAAAAATAATTTATATGGAAAAATAGATAAAATAAATAATCACAAGATCTGAAGAATATCCAAGATATACATCTTTCTTTCGTTTGATCAAATGCAGACAAAGTTCCAAACATGAAACAATTATCATCTTTAGGCAAGTAAAAGAAATATCCAATAAATGCTTAACGATGAACAAACAAAATATGTCTGCAATGAAAAATATATATTCAAATAATAAAAATGATTTCAAGACAGTAAACTGTTGAAAATTGCCTTAATAATGGTATTCGAGTAATAGACAGATTTAAAAAAATTGAAGACATTTAAACTACGGAATTCACTATAAAAAGGTTGTCCTAGTGAATGTTCGAATGCGTCAGTTTAGTCCTCAGACTCACAACTGATGATTCAAAACTTTGTATCACGAAAACAACTTTAATAAAAGATCCATAGCCCAAAGTAAATAAAAACAATACTAGACAAATGTCCAGAATAAATAGTATTCTAGATATATGGCATGTTAAGGGAATAATTGATTTGAAATAATTAGCTGCTCCCTATTTTCAGGGCTATATCCAAAATTAATAACAAATTTAAATATCAAAAAAAATATTTCCAAAAGTAGGAAACTAATTCGTCAAAATATTAGGTCTTCTTATCAAGGATCATTTCTTCCCTTTTAAAACCTTAGCACGGTATCAACCTTAGGCTTAAAGAAAAGAAACGCTTTGAGAGAGAGAAATTAAATTAAATTCTCCCTAACAAAGAATTACTGCTATAGGCAGTTAGTAACTTGAGTAAGAAGAGAATAATAAAATCTTAAAAAATATCATGAATAAGAAAAACAATCATCTTTAGACAAAAGAGATAATATGCATTAAATGAACACTTATAATAAAATAATCAAAAAGATATTTCAATTTAGCATATATAAAATAAAATACAATGAATAATCATATAAGTCAAAATAGGACATAACTTGATCTATGCAATAAAATCTCACAATAGAAAAGTTAGATCAACACATGTTACCTTTTGTGAAAAATATAAAAGATAATATTGTCCATCAAAATGAAAGTCCAAATCTAAAGATGAAATCCATATCTCTTTGCTTAGAGTTGAGATCAATCCAAGATTGTAGATCATTATAGAGAATACAAAAATAAGTACATCTACTAAAATCGAAAGATCTCAAACAACGACAAAAGAATCAAATCATTTATAGCTATAAGCATAAGATGTATCCATTACTTGTATCCTTATATGTGCTACAAAATTATTGGATAACAATATAAAGCATTTATAAATAAAAATATAGGGCCTAGATATGCTGATGTATTCTGGAACCTAGGGGACTGGGTTCAGTGCCTTGGATCCAGAACTACATAATAGTTGCAAGTAGACCTTAATAAATCTTAAGTCTATAAAGTATTGATCACTTTGGTTAGCTGTAGGGGCCGGTTCCCAGCTAGCGGTAGTCCGAAGACTAGTACACCGTGTCGCTTTAGGCTATTTACACCTGTATGATAGAAGGATCCTTTCGGCTTGTACCCAAAATGATCTCTAATTTTAAGAACTTAGATTTAAAAGAATATATACAATATCATCAATCAGCATCGAAATCCAGAATTCCTAAATATAAGATAAGTAAATTCCCAAAAAATGAACAAGGAATGATCATCAAGATTAAGATACTAAAAACTATTTTTTAAAAAGTTTTCATAGTGCACTATAGAGATAAATATATAGTATAAGTGTGCATCAATAAACATATCAAGATAAAACAAACGATCTTAAAATAACACTCACAAATAATCATGAGCAAGACATTAATAAATATTTCTTCTCAAAATTCCAACTTAAAGATATAAACCAAATAAATATCAAAAATTAGGAGACTACTAATATATATATATAATTGCATACATGAAATAATTTAAATACGAGTCATGTATCCAAAATGTCAACCAAAAAGCCAAGAAAAATGTTATTTAATAGAGGCTTTGAAGAAGAAGCTAATAAAGAGAAGAACACAAATTTGTTCAAAGAAATCAATAGCTAAAGTATGAGGTAAGCACAAGTTTGAAGATAACAAGTATAATTAAATACTTTTCAAAATAATATAGAACTTGAGCTAAACTCAATATTCCCTCATAAGGATATTTATACAAAAGTATATATCAATAAAATATATGAGCAATATATAAATGATAATATATGAAGTACTCATGTATCCTTAATAAACCTTGAAAAATTATCACAAGATCAAGAACATGTATAAATATGCTTTATTGGGTAAAGACGTAATTGATTCATAAGCAGTTACTCAAAATAAGATGTAAGAATCAATAATGAATATATTATGTAAACACAAGGTTAACATAAAAAAATATGTATATATTTTTTGAGTAAAAAGAGACTTATGCTAAACATACATACTCACAAAATACCGATTAAAGTAAATATGACATGTTAAAGACAATTCGGTAAAAGTAACCATTTCAAAAAATATTAAAGACAAAGAGTCAAAAATATATTAACCAAATTTTTTTAGCTCTTATGGAATAGAGTAGTATGCATACTTTATAGATAAAGACTAAGAATAAAGAGCATACATAGATAAATGTGTCACACTAATGGAAAGTGAGTAAAAGACTATTTAGTGTGAACTAAACATTTAAGTTAGACAACTAGTCATACCTGTATTATATCTCACATTAATTTAAATAATAAACAATTAAAGGATATCAATGAGAGCTAATAGCAAGAAATCAATAAGAACATGCTAGATATTAAAAACTATTTAGGAAGCATGTTACCGAAGTGGTTCTAGTGACCACACTTGGATTGGTGCAATTGTTTAGAAGATGACCTTTGTAGCTTTGCAATCACCAACATATTCCATGGTTCTATGGTTCAACATAAGTAGCTTCACCTAAAATATTAGGTGAAGACTTTGGTATCCAATACTTGGATCCACATTTGTTAGCTTTGGGAACCCATTTGCATAAGTTTATATCAACAAACTTTTTAATCTGACAATGATTAGAAATGTGTCCATTCATACCGCAATAATGACAGAAAGAATTAACATTAGTACCATGTACAACAGTATAAGAATGTGCAGTGGTGTGATATGATGTGCGTGGATACTTGTAATAGAATGCATGATTATGTGAAGCTTTAGCTTTGCTTGCTTCCTTTGATTGTGTCTTGTCGTGTGCAATCTTGTGCTTTGTCACGTGTCTTGTGTTAGACTGGGTCATAGGTTGTATTACCTGCTTTCCCAGTCTAATCTCTAACTTTTTAGTGATAGCACAGATCTCATCATATTTAGCGGAAAGAGCATCCATTCTACATGAAGCGATAAAAAACTTATTCTTTTCTAATTCTAATTCCTCCTTAAGTTTAGTATTTTCTTGAGTGCTTTTCTCAATGCAATCAAGTGCCTCATGCAATCTAAACACAAGTGTGGAAATATCAGTAGAATTATCAGAAGTAGAAGTATTTTTAGAACCATTCAATAAGCAAGTAAGCTTTTCATTCTCACACTTATAGGATAGAATATCCTTTCTAGCTTGCTTATATTTATCTAATACTTTCTGGTGCTCTTCTAATAGATCACTGAAAACATCAGATAACTCATCATAAGAGAATTCATTCTCTTCAAGAAGAGGATCATTCTGTACCTCATTAGATAGTGCTATTAAGAAAATATTTGTAGCTTGACGAGGTCTCTCTTCTTCTTCGGAATCGCTTGCTTCGCTTTCATACCATATGCTTGTAGTAGCGTACTTATGAGATGACGATCTTCCTTTCTTTGGTCGTTTATAGCAATTCTCCTATTTAGTAGTACAATAGTCCTTTTTGATGTGTCATGTCTTGTTGCCGGTGTAACCTACATGCTCTTGTTGATATAAGGCATTGTGTTGTACCTTAAATCTCAATGCCATCATGCACTCATTTGCAACATTACGAGGACTATCCTCCTCTCTAGCATTGCTAGCTTTGCTTTCGTACCTGCACTCATATGTACCTTCAAGAAGTTTCTAAATGTTATGAGAAATTGTGCAAGTAGTAATAAGATTGAATACATTTGTGTCTATAGCACACGATAAAGCATGCATTGCTTTTGCATCAAGACTAGCTAACTTCTTCTCTTCCTCCGTGTAACTATAATAAGGCTTGTTAATAATAGAAAAAGTGAGAATAGAGGTGATAGTAGGCTTTTGTTAGCCATTGATGACATTGACCATAAGTCAAAGTCTAAAGACTTCAGGTACAAGCTGATCCGTGTTTTCCAGTATATGTAGTTGGTTCCATCAAATAGTGGGAGTCTATTTTTGGATTGCTCTTCAGTTGTGAAGTACATACTTGCCATATGGGATACTGTGATCTATGTAACAATTGTAATAAGTAAGAATATAATAGCAGCATTATCTTGCTTTATCTGTATAACCCGCTCTAATAATAAGGATCTGCTCCAAGGATGTTAAGCCAAATAATAGAGTCCTTGCTAGGATACCAATTGTAGGAACAATTGGTATTGATAGCAATACCTATATAAAGAGAATCCGCTCTGATACCAATTGTAGGACCATTGAGCACCTCTCTAGAGGGGGTGAATAGAGTGTGCGTGTGCAGCAGAAAATGATCACCAATTAAAAATATTAAGTAGTTATATATTATGGAAGATAAAAGACGGTAAATAAAATACGGTAAAGTAAGAGTCAAGAATTCAAACTCAGTGAACACCACGATGTATACTGGTTTCCCTCTGAGAGGACTAGTCCAGTCGCGAGTACTCTTGCTCGCTGTTAATCCACTATGGAACAAGCTTTAACTGAGCGCTTGTAACTCTTACAACACCGTGCTTGGCGACAAGTACACGACCGACTTCACAACACCGTGCTTGGTGACGAGTGTACGACCGACTCCAGAAGGCAATTGGAAAACTAGAATGTTTTCTGAATACAGCCTCTGAACAACTCTTCAATACCAAACTCTAGATTAAACAGAACCTGTACTGGCTTGGCTAAGAGTGTAAAGGATTAGATATGAAAGTAAAAAGCTCAGAACACTTTAGATAGAGAAGAGAAGAGATGAAATTGGATGATTAAAATGAATGGTAATCTCAACTCTATTTATAGTATTTTTGGGAGACCGAACTCGGGCAGAGTTCGGACAGAGTTCGGATGCTAGGATTTTGCATACGAACGTTGGATGCAGATTTGGTAGGAACTAAAATTCAAATAACCCAGACCGAACTTGGGCTGAACTCGGACCGAACTCGATCAGAGTTCTGTCAGAGTTCTGCTGGGTTAGAACAATAAGGAATGGACCAAATTTGCATAGGTTTTGGGCTTTTTGGAATTGTGGACTTTTGGGATAAGTAGGTGGGCTTATTTTTGTTTGTGGACTGGGAATAACCTAAGCCAGTACCGATCTGATCAATCTCCCATTTTTCCTATACTCAATAAAAGAAAAAATATAGAATAAATATGAAAACTAATAGCCCATTTGATTACGCCTTTTCTTGACATTGAAGAAGCATTTTTCCTTGACGGCAATCGTCCAAAGATAAACAGATCTGAAAATTTGAATACCTTTCGGGGGCTTCGCCCCCGAACCCCTACGGGAGACGCTGCCCCTCGACCCCCGTCCGTTGACCGGGCACCCCCGATGCGAGGCCCCGGATAGGTCGTTAGGTAGTTCAGAGAAATCTTCTTGTATTATGCCGTCTTTGGCCCATCAATAATTCTTTGTTGTATATGTCCTAGTTTGATCATGCTTACTGCTTATCTGCAAATACATGTTAGACGAACAGAATAATATGATGCAGTATGATACAAGCATAGCAATATGATATAGACCATTTAGGATAATGCTAAGTTTATAGGACAATGCTACGTTTAAGTAGCAACACGATAGTGATTACATGAATATTAGTGACATCACTAGTTAAACTTAATTAATTAGCCATATTCGAAAACATGATATAATCATTGGGCTAACAGGGTCGAGATCTCCTCATAGGGGCTCAAATCTCGAGTTTTTAGTAGTCGGCGGTTCGATAAGTGAGACAACGACTGCTCCATCGTGCCAAGATGTCATCAGGTTATCGATTTCCAAGGTTCGTTCGATTCTTTCGGGAATCCTGACGGCTCCTCCCATGACGCCTCAAGCCTTGGCCAAGGTAGATGAGTATGTAAAGTTTCTCGTTGAGGTTATGTATAAGCTTTTGAGAAAGAGGATCTATGTTGTACTGGAAGAAGGCCATAGTTTTACGACAGCCAAGAGGATGGCATTTCAGGAAATTGAATTGATCCGTTCACACCAGGGTCATGACCAAATGGCTGAGATCCTGGAGGCATCAATTGTCGAACTCGACCACCATCTTACTGAACTTCAAAGTATCCGAAGGAATGATCTCTATACTTTGATAGAGGCAGAACAGGATAGATTGGTGGCTAAAGCAGATTTAGCTTACCTCTCCAACCTAGCTATCTTGGAGAAAGGTTTAGACATGGCTTATACCAAGGAAAGAGAACTTGTATCGGCTATGGAGCACCTGGTCAACCTGCGAGAAACTCTGAATAACCGTATGGCAGATATTGATAATAAAATTCGTCGGCTCCAAGAGCAGCGATCGCAATTCCTAGCGAAGTCTGAACAAGCGGCGACCGAGCATACTGTGCTCAAGAATGAAGCGGCAGAACTCACTCGCCACAAGGTCGACTTGCTCCAAACAAAAAAGGCATTGGATGCCGAATATGCTGCCATTGCTGCCCCTGATGCCAAGGAGGCGACTTATCGAGACGCTGAACGCAGAGTAGCGACTGTTGAGTCAAGGACGAAGGCATTAAGGTGTCGTATTGACGAGTTGTCTGCCGGCCCTAAGTTTTGCTCTCGTTTTGTGCTTTTTACTTGATTTTGTTTGTTTCACTTTTCTATGATGTAGTCCTTTTCCTTTTCTGGTAAAATAAATAAAGAACTTTTGCTTGCTTATTTTTTATGAACCTATAATTTTGTGTGGACCTAGCATCTTTAATGCACCTTGGTTTTAGGCACAGATGATAAGTTTGAGATAATAAGCTGACACGTTTACTCAAAAGTAATGTGGATATGGCAAACGTGGAGGTTTGTAGTAGAGTTTTCTTACTAAGAGGTAATGTGGATATGGTAAGAATAGACTCTATGGGGATACAAAGAACAACTTAGAGGTAATATAGATGTGGGTGTTCTATGGATGAAATGCCACAACACATGGGTTGTTTGAATGGGGTGTTTACTCAGAGGTAATGTGGACATGGTAAACATCCATTTTAGTGTTATCTTACCAAGAAGTAAGATTTAAACTCCATGGGGGTGTAGGAAAACAACAGAGGTGATATGGACTTGGATGTTTTCTATGGAAAGGAATGCCTTAGAGCAGTTGGGCTCCAAAAACATATGATGATAAAAAGGGGGATGGGTGAATTCGGGTGCCGAATTGGTAGATTTTCTTATTGGGGATATGGAAGTATATGTCGAAGGGCTTTAAGAATAGTACTTCTTTAGGAACTTGCCATTGATTGACATCATGAACAAGTCTCCGTTTGGTTTTGCAAGCCGGTAGGCACCGTTGGAATACACCGTCTCAACGATGAAGGGACCTTCCCATTTAGGTTCAAACTTCCCCGGCATTTTGTGAGTCATTACCATCGGTCTCCTGACTGACAGGACGAGGTAACCCACTTGAAAATTCCTTTGTTTGACTTTCTTGTTGAAAGCCTAAGAAATGAGAGCCTGATAGATCTTGATGTACTGTTGATCCAAGATGCATTTTTCGTCCAGCGCGTCCAACTCTTGCAACCGACAACGTTGATTGTCTTCCTCTGTCAACTGGTTCATGATGGATGTTAACCCAAACTGGATCACAGTTAACCTGATTTAGAGAATTAGCAAAATGATAACTGATATGATCCAATACGACACATCAAGTCCAAGACAGGATATCATCTATGATCTAATACAACGTACCAAGTTCAAGACAAACGTCGTCAACAAAGCTGATACATTGTAAATGTATTTGTTCTCAGTCTATAATATTTCAATTTATTGAGTCTAGGTAAATTTACGTTGAGTCACACTGAGTCATCTCAACCTCTAGACATACTTCTCCAAGATCCACAATCCAAAATAAAACAATCCCTGAATTAAACCAAACCACCATAGCCCATTTAAAACTTTTGGTCTGAGGCAGACAAAGTTCAGGCCGAACTATGTCTAATGCAGAACTCGGGCCGAACTCTGCCACCTGAAAATTAGCAACCTAATTTTTAGGAATACCCTGCTACGAGCTGTCCAACGTTCGAATTTTTGAATATTTGGGACATAATTCTGGCCAAACTCTACCTTCCCTGACTAGTATTAATAGGACTTGATTTCTTTCATTTCAAAATATCTCTCACTCTCAATCTTTTAAGCCTTATACATTCTAAGTCTTACTCTTCCAATCTACTAGCCATAAAACTTTCTAAGCCCCAAGATGCTCAGTATAATTTAGCTAGAAGTTCTGTGCAAGAGTTGAAAAGAAGTCACTTAGAAAATTCCAAGTTTTTCCTATGCGAAGTTTCAAGAAGTTGGCGTGCTCTTCTGAGTAAAGGCACGTGTGTACCCTATTTCACAAATAGTGGATTTCAATTTTGAACTAGAGTTCTCAGGCCTGGACTAGTCCTCCAAGAGAGAAACTAGGTTATATTGTTGTGTTTGCATGTGCTCTTCTAAACTCTTATATTTTCTGCATTATTACTCTCTTATTATATAGTTGCTTCTTGACTTAGCATAGAGTTAATTTTTTAATTGGTCATTATTGGCACAAATTCTATTCACTTTCCTCTAGAGTTGCCAATATGTTACTTAAATTGGTATCAGAGCTCTGGTCTCTGATAAAGGATTAACATTCTAAAAGTTGATCCATGGCAACCACATAACCCATGTTCACTAACTATGGTGAAGGGCAGTCCACTAATAGGCCATCCCTATTCAATGGAACCAACTAAACCTACTGGAAGACGAATGAGTTTCTATCTGAAATCTCTAGACTTTGGCTTATGGACTACAGTCACAGATGGTTATAAGAAGCCTGCTAGAGTTATTGTTGAGAGGAATCTCATAGAAAAATTCTACAACAAATATACTGATCAAGAAAAGAAACAGACTAGTCTAGATGCTAGGGCTATTAGTGCTCTCTTCTGTGCTATATTTATGACTGAATTCAATATGGTATCTACGTGTTCCACTTCTCAAGAAGTATAGAAGATTCTAAAAGTGACTCATAAAGGAACCACTGAAGTCAAAGAATAAAAAATTAGTCGGCTAATACAAGAGTACGAAGCATTCACGATGAAGCCCAATGAGGCGATCAAACAAATGATCACTAGATTCCTCAACATCGTCAACCCTCTATCTTTCCTTGGTAAGGACTACTCCAACCATGAGAAGATACCTAAGGTGCTAAGGGGGCTAACGAAGAACTGGAACCCCAAAGCCACGACAATCATCGAAGGCAATGATCTCACCACCATATCTCTGGAAACTCTGGTGGGCAAACTAATGACACATGAGCTCGACCTCAAGGACTTTGAAGAATCTGCTCCGAAGGAAAAAGAAATTTCTCTAAGAGCTCATCGCCGAAAGGCTACTCTAGATGAAACAAACGATGATAACTCCGATGGTGATGATCACGCGCTCATGGTTCTTGACTTCAAGAAGTTTCTATGTTTCAACCAAAGGAAGAAGTAACAACACAAAGACGATGATGAAGAGCCTATCTGTTTCGGCTGTAAGAAGACGGGACATGTTAAGAAAGACTGCCCCGTAGCAAAGAAAAGGAGCCGATATGAAAGATCATATAAAAGGCCATCCTCTATGCCAATACATGCATCTGGCACGAAAGTGAAGCTAATGACTCAGAAGAAGAAGAAGAGGATACTCCCCAAGATACTACAAACGTCTGCCTAATAGCAACGTCCGACAAGGTAACAAATGATCCACTTGATGACTTTACTTTTGATAAACTTGGAGATGCTTTTAGTGACTTTCTTGAACATCACAAGAAGTTACATAGCAAGTAAAAACATGCAAAGGATAAGATCAAGACTCATGAAGTTGAGATTCATAAACTATCATGCTTGCTTAATAATGTTAGAGACATATCTCCCACTGATAACACTGAGGAATTATCCAGGCTTAAATTAAGCTTACACGATGCTGAATCTCGTATTGAGAAACAAACACATGATCTTACCGTACTCAACAAAGAGCTCACGGAAGAGAAAAAGAAGTATAATGCTGCAATTGTACGAATTAGTGCCTTGACTGCTAAATATGATGAAATGTATACTGCCTCTAAAAGATTAGAGATCAGGTTGGACAAACAGGTTATTCAACCTCAACCTCAGCCTCACAGTCACAACACTCACATAAAACACAAGAATATACGACATAGGAAAAACACACATACACATGCTGCACACAAACACCCTTTTATGTACACATACACTCATGCAATACGTCAATCACCCACCATAGACATCATTATCATCCTGCTCCTAACACAAACATGCATGCTACATGTCACTACTGTGGTAAGTATGGACATACTTCAAGACAATATAGATTCAGAAGTTTAGTTGATTTAAACTTGTATGTATGGGTACCAAAGACTAACATTTTAGGATCCTCAAGAATTTGGGTACCAAAGGTGACATCTACTCGTAGTGTATGTGGATCTTCCTTCATCTTCTAGAAGCAAATAGATTCTCGATAGTGGGTGCTCGCGATATATGACTGGAAATGCAAATCTTTTTGCAACACTATCGATGAAAAGAGAAGGATATGTATCCTTCGGCAATAATCTGAATGGTTATATTATAGGTAACGGTACTATTGGTAATCCTTCCTTTCCTGTCATTAAAGATGTTTGTTTAGTAACAGAGTTAAAGCACAGCTTGCTCAGCATTAGTCATCTTGCTGACAATGATATGATATTAACTTTGGGAAAACTAAATGCTCTATATATGATAGATCAACTAGAGACATCGCTTTTGAAGGAATAAGGGAAGATAACATCTATATATTCTATCTCTCGAATGATAAAAATAAGCCGACTAAATCCACTTTTAAATCCATAAACTCTGTAAGTACTACTAAACCCTTGCAACTTCTTCATATGGATTTGTTCGGTCCTAGTAGAGTAGCCAGTCTTAGTGAAAACCTCTACGCCTTCATGATTATTGCTGATATTTCTATCTTTATTTGGGTTTTCTTTCTTTCAAACAAAAGTGATAGTATTTCTGTTTTCGAAATTATTGCTAAAAAGGTTCAAAATGAAAAAAGGCTTCATAATTATTCGAATTCGAAGTGATCATGGCGGCAAATTCGGAAACCCTTATTTCAAAAAGTTTTATGATTCAAATGGTTTTAATTATGAATTTTCGTATCCTAGAACTCTCCAACAAAATGGTATTTTGGAGCAGAAGAATAGAACTCTTGGTGATATAGATAGAGTCATATTTAATCAATTTTCTCTTTCGAAATACTTTTGGGCAGAAGCTGTAAGTACAACATGCCATATCTTGAATAGGGTTTTGATTCAACCTATTTCGAAGAAAACTCCCTATAAACTTTGGTTTGGTAGAACACAAACTATTTCTTATTTTCGAGTGTTCGGTTGTCGCTGCTTTATCCTGAATACAAAAGACAACTTAGGCAAGTTCGATGCCAAAGCTGATGAAGGTATTTTTCTTAGTTATGCTGCCAAAAGTAAATGATACAGAGTGTTCAACAAATGCTCCATGATTGTTGAAGAATCTACTAATGTTACTTTTGATGAGAATAATAGTTCAGCAGCTGTTCTTGATAACGACGATGATGTCCATATCAAATCAATAATTCCTATCCCTGAGAATACAACATTTGGAACCAGTTTTCTGGATCGCTTACCAAAGAAGTTCCGCTTCACACCAAAACATCCGAAAAACTTGGTAATAGGTAAGATATCAAAAGGAGTAAGTACTCGTTCATCTGTTAGAGACTCTATATCTAGCACTGCTTTTATTTCTCAAATAGAACCTAAAAATATTTTAGAAGCTTTTTCTGATGAATTTTGGATATCTGCAATGCAAGAAGAACTCAACAAATTCGAAATAAATCAGGTTTGGAAACTTGTTCTTAAACCTGCTGATCATTCGATCATTAGTATTTGATGGGTCTTTCATAACAGAGTTAATGGGAATGGTTCAGTCACACACAATAAAGCACATCTCGTAGCTCAAGGATATAACCAAGAGGAAGGTATCGACTACGATGAGACGTATGCTCCTGTTGTACGACTTGAATCAATCTGCATGCTTTATGCCTTTACAAATTTTTAAAATTTTAAACTTTTTCAAATGGATGTTAAAAGTGCTTTTCTAAATGGTTTTATTAAAGAAGAAGTTTTCATAAAGCAACCACCTGGTTTTAAAACTATAAATTTTTTGATCATGTTTCCAAGCTTAAGAAAGCTCTTTATGGCCTCAAACAAGCCCCTCGATCTTGGTATGAACGCGTAAGCACTTTCTTACTTAAAAGGGTTTTTTAAAAGGGAAGATTGACACGACACTCTTTATAAAATTAATTGATGATACAATTCTATTAGTACAAATTTATGTAGATGACATCTTCTTTGGGTCTACTAGTGAGGTATTATGCCAAAAAATTTCAAGTGTATACAGAATAAGTTCTAGATGAGCATGATGGGGAGCTTAACTATTTTCTTGGATTGCAAGTCAAACAAAACTCACAAGGAGTCTTAATCAGCCAATCAAAGTATACAAAGGACATGATGAAGAAATTTGATCTTGACAACATCAATCCAATCAGTACTCCGATGGCTACTACAACCAAATTAGAACCTGATAAAAGCGGCAAACCAGTCGAGCAATGCAAGTATCGAGGTATGATTGGTAGTATACTCTATTTAACTGCTAGTCGTCCCGATATAATATTTAGTGTTTGCCTATGTGCTCGTTATCAAGCCAACCCTAAGGAATCACACATGACCGCAGTTAAGTGCATCTTTCGATACCTTAAAAGTACTATTACAGTGGGCTAGTGGTATCCCAAAACCACATCCTTTGACCTACTCGGTTATATTGATGCTGATTTTGCTAGATGCAAAGACGACCGTAAAAGTACCAACGGTACGTGTCATTTATTAGGCAAAGCTTTAGTCTCTTGGTTTAGCAAGTAGTAAAACTCTATCGCACTATCTACAACAGAAGCTGAATACATAGCTGCAGGACGTTGTTGCGCTCAGATTTTGTGGATAAAGCAAACCCTAGCAGATTATATTTTATCTTTTCAGCACATTCCTATATTCTATGATAATACTAATGCTATTAACTTGACAAAGAACCCAATATGTCACTCATGCACTAAGCATATAGAAGTTCGACACCATTTTCTAAGAGATCATCAGTTGCAATGCACTATTAATCTAGAATTTATAGACACTG
>JANAVB010007197.1:1558774-1561274 GCA_029216955.1 Iris pallida
GTCTTCGGACTACCGCTAGCTGGGATCTGGCCTCTACAGCTAACCTGAGACGATTCACATATACTGATCAATGATTCACAAATTTGTCGCATGTTCCATTTATTTTATGACTAATAAAATCTATTTTCTTTAATCCGAGACTATCTTTTCTCTATTTTATGACCACCCTTAATTTTCTTAGAGTTCTGGACACACCAGAACCGAAACTCGGGCCGAGTTCTGTCTTTGGCAGAACTCGGGCCAAACAATCTGGTGAGTTCCAGAACTTACAGCCACTCCTGGCCGTCCGATCTGCCTTGATCAAACCAACTTGTCTCTTATAAGCAACCGGCCCTATATGTTTTATATCCGAAAATTACACTTATTCTTTACCTTCAACCTCTCTCCAACCTACTTTCTCTAAACCCTAACCCTAGTTCTCTCCAATCTTGTGCTAGTTACTCTCCAAACTCAAGAATCAAAGCTTTTGGTTGATTCACTTCCATCCTCATCACTTATTTTTGAGGTATATCTCTTGTAGTTATTCATCTCTATTTCATTATCTTCTTTTCAATGGCACCTAGACTTTTCAATAGAGGAAAGAGGATTAGGAGTGAAGCTTCATCATCCAATCCTCCTTCTCCTCCTCCTCCTAATGTCAATCCCCCTCACCCATTATTCAATCCACCACCTTCTCCTAATGCCGACCTAACATTGAGCAAATCTTTGTTTCGTTAGAAGCCTCTAACGAGTGGTATTCCGATTTTTTCTCACGTAGTGTGGTACTGGGATATTCCATCAATTTTACTGTATTTTGTGAATTTGATCTTAATTTTAAGGATCTTTGTCTTGATGAACTTAGTGGCTACCTCTTCAAGAATTTATCTCAATGCATTTCAAATGTTCTATTGCAATCTTACGTATGATGATCGTAAGATTTATTCTATGGTAGCCATTATCAACATTGAGTTCGATGACTTCGACTTGGCGGATTGCTTACAATTCCCTGAATGTCACGACCCGTACCCGCTTTTTTCGGAATACGAGACGTGTCCAAGCCAGCCTACGCCGCAGAGTCAGCGATAGAACGCTGTCACGGTCAAGATGCTCAAAATCACAAAAGAATAACATTTATTGCTCATTCACTATTTCTAGATTATTACAACATTTACATTTAACGAAAAATATAAAGTTTTACAATTAATGAAAATGATATAACTTCTATCTAATTTCTAGGTTTCTGTCTCCAAGTACACCCGTATCTCCCAAAAGCTAAGTGAATCCACGGCTAACCTAAAAAATATTGGTTTCCAGTCAGAAATGGAACAAGTACACAAACCGACGACAATACGAAAACACAATAGAATTGACAAGACATGAAAAATAGCATATAAGAGATGAAAAGTAGAAAGATACTGATGACATGGCATGGTGGAAATGAAAAGGAAAAATAAAAGACATCTACCTAGGTGGTGTGAAATATCCATTTCGACATGTGAACGGCTAGGGGGTAAATCCGGCACACGGCACGTGTCGTGTGCAGCGGCTATTATTCAAGAATAGACTCATGGGATAGTTCTGGGTAGTTCACATGTCTACTAAGAAATTTCCCCTCCCGACTACTCCGTGTGACGAGCGTGTCAACAAGAAGTAAGATATATGTATAGACATGAAATGAAAAGACTACTATGAATCGAAAGCAATCAGAAAGTGCACTTGCCTGAGATCCTTAGCTGGTGAAACCAATAATACCATACCACTAAATGAGCCACAACCAGTCAACACATACAGTAGTCTCCAGATGCTTAAATAAACAGTACCAACATTCTCAGAATAGTCAAATTAGCTAGGATTGCCTGTCCTTAAGTCCAATTCTGGACACACGGGCAAAACGGTAATTTCGGGCAAAAACGATATCCGCCGTTGGACCCGTTTTGCACCGAAATACGTGCCAGAGTCAACGGTCTCTAAAGTCATCAAACTACATGTCTACGGATCCGGTTTTCTGATATGAACCCAACCGTATGTCCAGAGTTGGATTTCGGCGGGCCGTGCACAAAATCGCCCGTTGAGTCGGACCGTGGGGCCCACAAAACGGCGTCCGATTCAACTGTCTCAGAATTGGACCAAACTTGGCATACAGGACCAGAAAAACGATACGGTCCTTTTGGTGCAAGTTTCGTCTCGATCTGATGAGCGTGCGCAAAGTAATTGGAAAATTTGTACAGAGGCCGATACGGTAAATTTCGACGGATACGCATCAAATTCATCGCGCACACGCGACCAATTTGAATTCCGTCAAAGCCCACATGTCCACGAAGCCGTTACGCAGCTTTCGATCCTTTCGGTTCGCGACCACGTCGCCCGGAATAGCGGGACGCACGTCGTGCGGATGGTTTTTTCAAGTTTTGAAAACAGTTTTTGTCAAGTTTTTTCCTGATTTTCAATTTGATCTATAACAGAAAATAATCAAATAGAAATTAAACTAAAAATAGTGTCTCAAACTCGGTTATGTTGTCTA
>JANAVB010007197.1:1566274-1633774 GCA_029216955.1 Iris pallida
TCCTAGAGATATCTACATCTCAATCCACGTAGGGTAATTAGATGAAGAGCGAACCAAATGCATCATGGTTGATCAGACCGTAATACATTGATTCTGATTAAACAGTATGTTAGCGGGCATCCCCAATAAACATATGTCTTGAATCAAGCTCGATAAAAGAGTAAGCTTGCAAAACTAGGCTGTAATAGCAGCATTGGTCAAGAGAGTCAAAATATAAATATGCGAGATTTTTGAAAGGAGGAAATAAGTAGTTTGAGTTTTGTGAGAATCAAAATCTAACTCGAAATTCGTATACGAATAACAGAATCAAAAATTATAAACTAACTCCTTACAGCAAAAGAGAAAATTGAACAGTTTATCAAAATTAACGCCTTAATTCTAGGCAAGCCTAACATACCAAGCGAATAGTATATTCACATTGAATCACATCGTCATATCAAAAGTAAGAGTGTACCTATAGAGATCTAGCAAGCTACCTAATTTAATAATTCCTTATCTAAATTGCATGGCCTATCTGACAACCTTAACTACCCAACTGTCAATTTAAACAAGGGACTCCTAGTCCTAGTCATTCTCTTAAATTATTACAATCCTAGTTTGTGAATGAGCATTTCCTAGTCGCAGGCTCGTAATAGTACGACTAACGTACAATCACGAGTTCGTAATATTCTGCGAAAACCGATCTGCATGGGCCACCACAAAAACTTGTCACGACCCGCACCCGCTTTTTCGGATACGAGACGTGTCCAAGCCAGCCTACGCCGCAGAGTCGGCGGTAGAACGCTGTCACGGCCAAGATGCTCAAAATCACAAAAGAATAACATTTATTGCTCATTCACATTTCTAGATTATTATAATATTTACATTTAACGAAAAATACAAAGTTTTACAATTAATGAAAATAATATAACTTCTATCTAATTTCTAGGTTTCTGTCTCCAAGTACACCCGTATCTCCCCAAAGCTAAGTGAATCCACGGCTAACCTGAAAAATATTGGTTTTTAGTCAGGAATGGAATAAGTACACAAACCGACGACAATACAAAAACACAATAGAATTGACAAGACATGAAAAATAGCATATAAGAGATGAAAAGTAGAAAGATACTGATGACATGGCACGGTGGAAATGAAAAGAAAAAATAAAAGACATCTACCTAGGTGGTGTGAAATATCCATTTCGACATGTGAATGGCTAGGGGGTAAATCCGGCACACTGCACGTGTCGTGTGCAGCAGCTATTATTCAAGAATAGACTCATGGGATAGTTCTGGGTAGTTCACATGTCTACTAAGATATTTTCCCTTCCGACTACTCCGTGTGACGAGCGTGTCAACAAGAAGCAAGATATATGTATAGACATGAAATGAAAAGACTACTATGAATCGAAAGCAATCAGAAAGTGCACTTGCCTGAGGTCCTTAGCTGGTGAAACCAATAATACCATACCACTCAATGAGCCACAACCAGTCAACACATACTGAAGTCTCCAGATGCTGAAATAAATAGTACCAACATTCTCAGAATAGTCAAATTAGGTAGGATTGCCTGTCCTTAAGTCCAATTCTGGACAAAGGGGCAAAACGGTAATTTTGGGCAAAAACGATGTCCGCCGTTGGATCCGCTTTGCATCGAAATGCGTGCCAGAGTCAACAGTCTCTAAAGTCATCAAACTATATGTCTACAGATCCAGTTTTCCGATACGAACCAAACCGTATGTCCAGAGTTGGATTTCGGCGGACCGTGCACAAAATCGCCCATTGAGTCGGACCGTGGGGCCCGCAAAACGGCGTCCGATTCAACTGTCTCAGAATTGGACCAAACATGGCATACAGGACCAGAAAAATGATACGGTCCTGTTGTTGCAAGTTTCATCTCGATATGATGAGCGTGCACAAAGTAATTGGAAAATTTGCACAGAGGTCGATACGGTGAATTTCGGTGGATACGCATCAAATTCGTCGCGCACACGCGACCAATTTGAATTTCGTCAAAGCCCACACGTCCACGAAGCCATTATGCAGCTTTCGATCCTTTCGGTTCGCGACAACGTTGCCCGGAATGGCGGAACACACGTCGTGCGGATGGTTTTTCAAGTTTTGAAAGTAGTTTTTGTCAAGTTTTTTTCCTGATTTTCAATTTGATCTATAACAAAAAATAATCAACTAGAAATTAAACTAAAAATAGGGTCTCAAACTCGGTTAGGTTGTCTACAAGGTTGCTCAAGCTGTTTTCCAAGTTTTACGATATCCTGGTCGTAAATCGACCGCCAACTTTGGGTTTCGGGACAGTTTCCAAACCCAAAAATCGAGGTTTTTCTCGGTTTTGGAACTCGTTTATCGTCGTGTACATCACAAATCAAAGAAAAATAATTCAAGGGAGATGAAGGCGTATAGATTGGGTTCATACCAGATAAGAAGGATCGTAAAAGGATCGAGTGTGCATCGTACAAACTGGCTGCGAAGTCGGGCTGACAGACTGTTGTTGCTGTCTCTGATCTGCTGAGTATACTGTGCCCGCGCGGCCTCGGCCGTGCGCGGTGGTGGCGCCGGCGGCTGGTGGCCGTCCAGGGGTCGGGGTAGGCTAGGGCGGAGTAGGACTGAGGTGAGGATTTAGGGTTTTGAAGTTTTCGAGTGTATGTATATATACGAGGGGTCGGGGAGACTCGGGTTAGAGGATTAGCTGCTGTGCTCGGGCTGGCTTGAGGAAAAGGTTATTGGGTTCGGATCCGGGTTAGAGGGTTCGGATCCCATGTGGATCCGCGACCCAGTAGAAAGGGTTGGGGGCTAGGCTGGTCTTGGCCAGGTTGTTGGGTCGGGCTTTGTTTAATTGGTGTGTAAATATACACACACACACACACACATAAATAGCATAAACCTAGCATAAACCTATATATATATATATATATATATATATATATATATATATATATATATATATATATATATGCATATATATATATATATATATATATATATATATATATATATACACACACACATACACATAAATATATAATATATATTTATATATAAATACATAAATACACTTAAATACACATATATATAATATATCAATTTACACTATATATCTAAACTATATATATATATATATATATATATATATATATATATATATATATATATATATATATATTTTATATATATATATATATATATATATATATATATATATATATATATATATATATATATATATATAATATATTTTATATATATATATATATATATATATATATATATATAGCTAAAAAAAAAAAAATATATATATATATATATAGCTAGTGTCCTTATTCTATCAGAGACATGTTGCGACCCTAGATTCTATCAGAGACATGTTGCGACCGCTTCCGGTTGGAAGACGATCGTTATACTCAGCTGGAGTTTCGGACCACTCTTCAGATGAGCGCCATCAGCAATACTCTTCATGACATCCAGTATAACATGGCACGGCATCCCACTATGCCATTTCCTACGGGTCGGGACACTTCTCGCGAAGGCTTCCGGATTGATGACCCTTGGGCCATGAGGTATATGGAAACTGATGCTGCTTTAGTAGATCCTCGTCATTCTGCCAGCGAGCCGTCGGACTCTGTCGGTCCATCCCATCCTCCAGCTCCATGATGGTTGTGGTTGACTACTTGATTCTGCTGCTGATGTATCTTAGTTATATTTTGCTTTGTAGTTTCATTTTATGCACTCTAGTTATATTTCTGCCGTATTTCTTATTTCATTTGATATGTATGACTGCAAGTTTCTTTCTACTGGATTATCAAAACTACTAGTGTGCTCTATTAAATGTTTGGTTATGGTTAAAGTTGTGTGCTTGCCCTCTTCACTTTTACTATCCTTGTGAAACCCTTAAATTTTTCAGTTAATTAATTTATTAATTAGCTAATTATTAATATAAATTATTTATTTAGGAAAATGGTATTTTTAGAAAATTATTATTTCTGGTCAAACCTGTAGTAGCAAAATATTATTATAATCATTATTAAATGTTAATTTAGGAAAAATCATATTATTGAAGAAAGTAAAAAATTATTATTAATAAATTCCTGGATTTTAGTTTGGCCTGACCCGTCCCGAACCTGTTGCGGACTCGTCTCGATCCATTTTGGAAATCAAACCCAAATTCGATTTTATTCTTAAAGTTTATAATTATTAATATGAAGTTCTAACCCTATTGTTTAAGAAAATAATTATTTATAGAAAAACAAATTTTTTCTTTTTCTTAATCTCTTTCTCATTCTCACATTTCCATTTGGTAACCTTCAAAAAGGAAATAAAACCTTTTTTTTCCTTTCCTTTTCTAACGCTCACCAACCCTTCCCTTCCAAAACCGTTCGGCCACCTAGAGCTGGCGACCTCTTCGACTCCCAAATGACCGACGACTGCTCCCCTTCCGGTAACCCCCGCTCACCTCTCCCTACTTAAACCCCTACCTTCACTTCCTTTTTACATCACCATCTTCCCCAAATAGTTGTGCCCTAGCCGGAGCACCGCCACCACCAGGCCGCTGACCCAACGCTCCTCCACCCGAGCCCGGCGACCCCGCCGCCGCTGTCCGCAACCGCCCAAGCCGCGCCCTGTCCGGCGACCGCCCCGCAGCACCGCCCGCCTTTCGAGCGCCCCGTGCCCTAGGTCAACGGTAACCCCGCGCCTCGTGCCCTAGGTCCCCGGCGACCTGATCCCTTCTAGCCTCCGTGCCTGGCCGACCAGCGGCTTTCCGTTGGACCCCCGAGCTCCGGCGCCACCCGCGAGTCTCTGACCCCCCTTCTGGACTCTTCTCCGTTCTCTGGTGCTGTTCTGCGGAACCCCGCTGTTGTCTTTTCCATGCTCGGGTGCTGTACACGCAGCCGAACCCCGGCGAGGCGTTAAACCCTAGGCCGAGACACAGTCCGTGTGTTCTTTTCTCTAAATTTCACCTGAGAGCTCTAGCCGAGCAACCCGAGGTATATCTCGTGTCCCCGTGTCCCTCCCGAGTCGATGATGATTTTGGTTCTCCGATCCCGTTGCGGGATTCGGTTTGGATGAGTTCGATTTCAGAAAATTTTCGAAGTCCTCTTTGGTTGTACGGTGGTTGGAAAATTTGAGTTTTGTTGATTTGTTCAGAATTTTTGAAACTATTGGGTTCTGTGGATTTTGTCCCTATGGCTTCTCGAAAATTCCGAGTTGATTTCGGATATATTCTTTATCTTTGTTTTGTGATATTTTCGGGTTCTGTGAAATTTTCGGGTTTCTTTTGAATACCGAAAACATGCTCGGGTTCGATATTATTCTCGTGTTTTAATATTAATGGTGGAAATAATTTCTTAGTGGTTATTCCCTGGTTTGGGATTTATAAATGGTGTTTATGGCACACTTCCCAGTTTTTGGGTTGACCGAAAATAGAGGAAGTGCTGCCGGATTTTTCTATAAAATTTAATTATATAATTTTAAAATGGTTTTTCTGAAAAGAATATTATTTTGGATTTTGGGCGACGACCGTATTGGTCCATGGGCCCTAGCAAAATGCAAACAAAACCGGGGTTTTCGGACGTTGAGGCATTAGCTATTTGACGATTGGACCAATTCTGAGACTCAAAATTTAAGTTAATTTAATTAATTTACTAGTTTATTTTGTAATTAAATTGTAGGATTTTAGGGACTAACTAATATTTTTCTTCTTATTTTAATTCATGTAAAATGATCTGTAAGGGCAAAAGCCCATTTATTTCTACAAATTTTTGTAATAGCTAGTAATGTATTTGTATTTTTCTGATGATGTTGGAAACGTGAAAATTTAGAAATGATAAATAATTATAACATTTTAGAAATTCATGTTCTTCTCATTTAAAGAAAAATGTAGTTTTATTATATAAATTATAAAATACCAAGTTTTGCCAATAAACCGATAAATACAAAGTTTTTCATTAATTAAATATAAAATAATCTTTCCATCATAATTAAATATAACGCATTAGATAATCGAGTTGTGTTTGTGTTAGTATAATAAAGATTAAAAATAGACTAGGACGAATTTAGAGATTTAACTAGCACATTTAGCATGGCAATTTTTAGAATCTAAGGCAGACTTCTCGATTGTAGGATTTCGAGGACAAGTCTGAAATTCATCTCGGAGTCATTACCCTCATTCCAGTCAAACCAAGGCAAGTACAGTTTGTGGTAGTTTACAATTATTTAGTAATAGTTTTATTGCAAATTTAAACCACGAGGCAACACGGAACTCTCTCTGAGAGCATTGACTGTTTAACTGTTGGGTACTGGGGGAGTAGTGTATGAGTATGACCACATCCAAAATAGTATAAAGACTGTGTTAGCTTACCCCTCATATACACGGGGATAAGCCATATCGTATCAATAGGATACAACTGTACAACCCAATCCGGTCATATTCATTGCCTATTCACATCACACTGTTTTAACTGCTGGAAAACTATTGATTTCAAATTGTTTAAAAGTGCATAATTCAATTATTATTTCAATTGTTAAAATATCATGAATTGTACTTTGCTCCCTCCTGACTGGAGACTATATTTTTAGGTCCTATTGATGATGCAGAAATACTGATTAGTAGTTACTATGATTCTGAGCTGTACCCGGTTGTTTTACCAGAGGATGATGATGAGGAGACTGCCAATTAGTTTTATTTTCAGTTTATGATATTATGAAAGACAATTATGTTATTTCAGTTGTGGGTTGTATTTGAAAACTTTTGTTGGACAAATTTTATTTATTAAAATATTAAAAGTTGTGGCAATTAGAATTTGTGTTGTTGATTACCTGCATGAGTGATACAGTTTACTGCTGCCGTCTCAACAACGTTGCAGGCTGGGCATGATCCGATTCGACCCAAGAAATTGGGACCGGGTCGTGACTTGTTTTTAGTGGTGGCCCATGCAGGTCAGATCAACAACTTAGGAAAACATCTAGAAACATTTAGAACACTAGAACATTAATTTGTCACAACATAGGACTATTATATATTATAAATATTTTTGCTTATTATTGACTGGTAGGTTACCTTGCTTATGTTTATATCCTAAACCTTCCAGAGAATGGCCACTGACAAGACCAACCCTGCTGGCGATGGGGTATCTTCACCCTACCATACCCCACCTCTCCAACCAAGTCCGAATCCCGCACCTCGACAGCTGGCCGGCCGTCCCCATAATACAACGGCGGATCCATCATCTTTCCAGACGGAGATGCAGCCCCCTGTGGTAGTACCCACTCCAGCTGTCCAACCGGTGCCTGTGGACCCCACCGACCTCATAGGTCTTCTACGAGGAGTGCTAGAAGCCAGAGAACTCAAGCTGAAGCTCATCGCGAGCAGACGGCGATTATGAGAGAAGGCATGGAGAATGCCCATAATGTGGCTGTGGCTGCACTAGAGAGAGGAGAAGCAGCTCAACATGAACCAAGGCCTGCCAAGGTAAACATAAATCTAAGGATTAATTTATATAACATTAAGGCCATTTAAACTAATGGAGATCATATTGCCAAGGTGGGCGATATTGAGAGTTTCAAGAAGCAGAACCCTCGACCCTTCAAGGGAACCGAGGGAATCGTCTATGCCGATGAATGGCTCGATAGCATGGAGCGTCTCCTAAGCGTCGCTCAACTTCCAAAAGACCTCAAGGCCGAAGCAGTAGGACTCCAACTGCAAAGTGTAGCAAGCACCTGGTATCGGAATGAACCCCGACTCCAGGACAAGCAGCTTGACTGGGACACCTTCAAGAGGTTGTTCCAGAGGAAGTTCTTCCCAACAACAGAGTTGCGGGAGATGGAGAGGCAATTTCAGAACCTGAAGCAAGGAAATATGACTGTTGGAGAATATGCGACAGAATTCGGCCAACTCAGCCATTTTGCCAAGAATTTGGTAGCTGACCCTGATGACCGTGCTGAAAGGTTCAGATATGGGCTGAGAGATGAGATCCGCACCCATGTGATCTCAGGCGGTGCTAAGACCTATAAAAGGATCCTGGAGCGAGCTTAAGATATAGAGAAGAGTCAACCAGCTCGCTCAAAGAGAGATTATCCTGGAACTAACAACTTCCAGGGTAATCAGAAGAAGCCCAACAACAACAACAACCGGCCTCCTCACCACCACCAGCAGAACCAACAGGCAAAAAACAATGATAGAGCACCTCAGAGGCAGATCCCTGTCTGTGATTCTTGCAAGAGGCCAGGGCATCAGTCAAACATCTGCAGGAAGAGGCTAGGACACTGCCTAGTCTGTGGGTCTGCCATCCACCAAGTGAAGGACTGCCCCTCGTCGATGCACTGGACTGGAGCTACTCAGCAGAAAGGTCCTCTGCCCACTCAGCAACAACAATTTGGGCAGCATCAATAGAAGACTGGGCGAGCCTTTGCCCTAACAGCAGAGGAGCAAGAGACAGAGCAGGAACCTACAGCTGATGTCATCGCAGGTTTTATTTATGTGTATTCCTATCCTGCCTTAGCTTTATTTGATTCGGGTGTATCACATAGTTTCATATCAACAGAATTCATCTCTGCACACCACATAGATACGGGATTTAGCAAGAAGATATGTAGAGTCATGACCGGTAGAGGACCCCTACCCATCACTGAGACCTGTAACTGCCCTATCACCATATCAGGCCACCAATTCATAGCACCTTTGCTTGTGATGCCCTTACCCAACTATGATATAGTCCTAGGGATGGACTGGTTGAGTAAGCAGTATGCGCTGATAGACTGTCACAGAGGATGTGTAGTCTTCAGCCCACCTGGAGAGCCGGAGTTTGAAATCTCTCAAACTCCGGAGGATATGGAGTGTGTTATCTACACCTCTATCACAGAAGAACCCGGACCTCCCCATCCTATCATAGCAGAATTTATGGATGTCTTCCCTGATAGTCTACCCGGGTTACCCCCAGACCGAGACATAGAGTTCACCATTGACCTAGTCCCCGGCTCTTCTCCTATTTCTAAGGGATGCTACAGAGTCAACCCGAAGGAGGCCAAGGAGATGAAGGATCAGATCAATGAACTGAAGGCTTTGGGATTTATCCGAGACGGAGCTTCACCCTGGGGAGCACCTGTCTTGTTTCTTCCCAAGAAGGACAGAACTGTGAGGATGTGCATCGACTACCGGACGCTGAACAATATCACCATCAAGAACAAGTACCCTCTGCCCCGGATCGATGACTTGTTTGATCAACTCAGTGGAGCCAAGGTGTTCTCAAAGATAGACCTCAGATTCGGCTACCATCATATCAAGGTCAGGAAGGAGGACATTTCCAAGACGGCATTCAACACCAAGTATGGACAGTTTGTATTCTTGGTCATGTCGTTTGGACTGACGAATGCTCCTGCTGTGTTCATGAACCTTATGAACAAGATTTTCCATGAATACCTAGATCAGTTTGTCGTTGTCTTCATCGATAACATCCTGATCTACTCGAAGACTGAAGAGGAGCATGAAGAGCACCTCAGGAAAGTTCTGGGAACTTTGAGGAAGGAGAAGTTATACGGTAAGCTATCCAAATATGAATTCTTTCTAGACAAGGTAGATTTTCTTGGCCATATTGTCACAGGAGAAGGAATTTTGGTGGACCCTAAGAAGATAGCTGCTGTTGAGAAGTGGTCTACCCCAAGCTCAGTTGCTGAAATCAGAAGTTTCTTGGGCTTGGCTGGCTACTACCAGAAGTTTGTGAAGGATTTTGCCAAGATTGCTGAACCAATGACAAAGCTCACTCGGAAGAATGAAGAGTTCATCTGGACGAAAGCTTGCCAGTCATTGTTTGAGGAACTGAAGAAGAGACTTACAACAGCACCGATACTTGTGCTACCCGCAGGTACCGGCGGTTTCTCAATCTACAGCGATGCCTCTGGAAAAGAACTGGGTTACGTTCTTCAATAACATGGGAAAGTGATTGCTTACGCATCTAGGCAATTACGGACTCATGAGAAGAACTATCCCATACATGATTTGGAGCTTGCTGCAGTCATCTTTGCTTTGAAGCTATGGAAGCATTATCTTTATGGAGAGAGAGTAGAAATATATACAGACCAAAAAAGTCTGAAATATGTCAGAAGGAACTGAACATGAGATAAAGAAGATGGCTGGAACTGATGAAAGATTTTGACATCGACTTGCAGTACCACCCGGGTAAGGCTAATGTGGTTGCAGATGCACTTAGTCGATACCCAGTGGCGATGTTCTTGACCAAGGAGCGACACTTGTTGAAGGACATAGAGAAGCTTGGACTAGAGATTGTACTGCCTGAGGAAAAGATGAAGGAACTGGGGCGAGAAGCTATTGTACCTGGAGCTGACTCAACCATGATGCAGTTGCAATTGCGTTCAAGTCTGATGGACAAAGTCAAGGAGACACAATTCCAAGACGAAATGCTTTGCAAACTCAGAGACCAAGTGCTGGCAGGAAGACTTGAAGGATTCTCTATCGCCAGTGACGGAGCATTGAAGAATGGTATGAGGCTATGTGTACCATCTGACGAACTGAGGAATGAGCTAATACAAGAAGTGCACCAGTCGCAGTATTCTATACATCCTGGAGCTAATAAGATGTATCGGAATATACGTACCATTGTTTGGTGGTATGGAATGAAGAAGGATGTATCCAGATTTGTGGCTAGATGCTTGATTTGTCAATAAGTAAAGACTAGCAGACAGAGACCCGCAGGACTTCTACAGCCGCTGGACATTCCGGAGTAGAAGTGGGAGCATATAACAATGGACTTTGTATCAGGATTTCCTCGATCCCAAGGAGGAAAGGACGCCATTTGGGTTATTGTGGACTGACTGACTAAGTCAGCTCACTTTATCTCCTTCAAGGTTGGTTTATCCACCGAGAAGTTGGCAACACTGTACATGCGGCACATCTATCAGATTCATGGAGTACCGGTAAGTATTGTATCTGACCGAGATACTAGATTTACCTCACACTTTTGGAAGAGTTTGCATGACAGCTTGGGAACAAAACTGAAGTTTAGCACAGCCTACCATCCCCAAACTGACGGACAATCGGAGAGGACCATCCAGACGTTAGAAGATATGCTGAGATCTTGCATCTTGGAATTTGGAGGATCTTGGGAAGACCACTTGCATTTAGTGGAATTCTCCTACAACAATAGTTACCAAGCTAGCATTGGTATGACACCATTTGAAGCTCTTTATGGATGTCGTTGTCGCACTCCACTTGCATGGGACGACGTAGGAGAAAGAGTACTGCTGGGGCCAGAAATGGTGACTGATGCAGCAGAGAAAGTGAAGGTGATTAGAGACAAACTCAGGATTGCCCAAGACAGGCAGAAGCATTGGGCAGATAGCAGTCGTCGACCACTGGAGTTTGAAGAAGGAGATAGTGTCTTTGTGAAGATTTTACCTACCAGAGGAACTATCCGATTTGGCAGAGCTGGGAAGTTGAGTCCCAGATATATTGGACTCTTTGAAGTTTTGAGCCGAATTGGCGAAGTAGCGTATCTGTTAGCTCTACAAGCTAATCTTGAAGGCGTGCACAACGTCTTCCACGTTTTACAGCTCAATGCAACATCCCAGATCCAAGTCACATCTTGGATCATTCATAGCTGGAGATTGGACCGAGCCTCACAGTACCAGAGAAGCCTGTAGAAATTTTGGACAGAGGCGAGAAGAGGACCAGGACTTCGGTGACTCCCATAGTCAGAGTTATGTGGAGGCACAATTCCCCAGGCGAGTCTACCTGGGAACGAGAAGATGAGATGCGGGAGCAATACCCGTACTTGTTTGAGACCTGAGGTAACTCCTAACCTATCCTTTAAATTTCGAGGACAAAATTTTCTAAGGAGGGAAGGTTGTGAAACCCTTAAATTTTTCAGTTAATTAATTTATTAATTAGCTAATTATTAATATAAATTATTTATTTAGGAAAATGGTATTTTTAGAAAATTATTATTTCTGGTCAAACCTGTAGTAGCTAAATATTATTATAATCATTATTAAATGTTAATTTAGGAAAAATCATATTATAGAAGAAAGAAAAAAATTATTATTAATAAATTCTTGGATTTTAGTTTGGCCTGACCCGTCCCGAACCTGTTCCGGACTCGTCTCGATCCATTTTGGAAATCAAACCCAAATTCGATTTTATTCTTAAAGTTTATAATTATTAATATGAAGTTCTAATCCTATTGTTTAAGAAAATAATTATTTAAAGAAAAACAAACTTTTTCTTTTTCTTAATCTCTTTCTCATTCTCACATTTCCATTTGGTAACCTTCAGAAAGGAAATAAAACCTTTCTTTTCCTTTCCTTTTCTAACGCTCACCAACCCTTCCCTTCCAAAACCGCTCTGCCACCTGGAGCTGGCGACCTCTTCGACTCCCAAACGACCGATGACTGCTCCCCTTCCGGTAACCCCCGCTCACCTCTCCCTACTTAAACCCCTACCTTCACTTCTTTTTCCATCACCATCTTCCCAAATAGTTGTGCCCTAGCCGGAGCACCGCCACCACCAGGTCGCTGACCCAACGCTCCTCCGCCCGAGCCTGGCGACCCAGCCGCCGCTGTCCGCAGCCGCCCAAGCCGCGCCCTGTCCGGCGACCGACCCCGCAGCACCGCCCGCCTTCCGAGCGCCCCGTGCCCTACGTCACCGGCAACCCCGCGTCTCGTGCCCTAGGTCCCCGGCGACCCGATCCCCTCCAGCCTCCGCGCCTGGTCGACCAGCGGCTTTCCGCTGGACCCCCGAGCTCCGGCGCCACCCGCGAGTCTCTGACCCCTCTTCTGGACTCTTTTCCGTTCTCTGGTGCTGTTCTGCGGAACCCCGCTGTTGTCTTTTCCAAGCTCAGGTGCTGTACATGCAGCCGAACCCCGGCGAGGCGTTAAACCCGAGGCCGAGACACAGTCCGTGTGTTCTTTTCTCTGAATTTCACCTGAGAGCTCTAGCCGAGCAACCCGAGGTATATCTTGTGTCCCCGTGTCCCTCCCAAATCGATGATGATTTTGGTTCTCCGATCCCGTTGCGGGATTCGGTTTGGATGAGTTCAATTTCGAAAAATTTTCGAAGTCCTCTTTGGTTGTGCTGTGGTTGGAAAATTTGAGTTCTGTTGATTTGTTCGGAATTTTCGAAACTATTGGGTTATGTGAATTTTGTCCCTATGGCTTCTCGAAAATTCCGTGTTGATTTCGGATATATTCTTTATCTTTGTTTTGTGATATTTTCGGGTTCTGTGAAATTTTCGGATTTCTTTTGAATACCGAAAACATGCTCGGGTTCGATATTATTCTCGGGTTTTAATATTAATGGTAGAAATAATTTCTTAGTGGTTATTCCCTGGTTTGGGATTTATAAATGGTGTTTATGGCACACTTCCCAGTTTTTGGGTTGACCGAAAATAGAGGAAGTGCTGCCGGATTTTTCTATAAAATTTAATTATATAATTTTAAAATGGTTTTTCGGAAAAGAATATTATTTTGGATTTTGGGCGACGACCATATTGGTCCATGGGCCCTAGCAAAATGCAAACGAAACCGGGGTTTTCGGACGTTGAGGCATTAGCTATTTTGACGGTTGGACCAATTCTGAGACTCGAAATTTAAGTTAATTTAATTTATTTACTAGTTTATTTTGTAATTAAATTGTAGGATTTTAGGGACTAACTAATATTTTCCTTCTTATTTTAATTCATGTAAAATGATCTGTAAGGGCATAAGCCCATTTATTTCTGTAAATTTTTGTAATAGCTAGTAATGTATTTGTATTTTTCTGATGATGTTGGAAACGTGAAAATTTAGAAATGATAAATAATTATAACATTTTAGAAATTCATGTTTTCTCATTTAAAGAAAAATGTAGTTTTATTATATAAATTATAAAATACCAAGTTTTGCCAATAAACCGATAAATACAAAGTTTTTTATTAATTAAATATAAAATGATCTTTCCATCATAATTAAATGTAACGCATTAGATAATCGAGTTGTGTTTGTGTTAGTATAATAAAGATTAAAAATTGACTAGGACGAATTTAGAGATTTTAACTAGCACATTTAGTATGACAATTTTTGGAATCTAAGTCAGACTTCTCGATTGTAGAATTTCGAGAACAAGTCTGAAATTCATCTCGGAGTCATTACCCTCATTCCAGTCAAACCAAGGCAAGTACAGTTTGTGGTAGTTTACAATTATTTAGTAATAGTTTTATTGCAAATTTAAACCACGAGGCAACACGAAACTCTCTCTGAAAGCATTGACTGTTTAACTGTTGGGTACTGGGGGAGTAGTGTAATGAGTATGACCACATCCAAAATAGTATAAAGACTGTGTTATCTTACCCCTCATACACACGGGGATAAGCCATATCGTATCAATAGGATACAACTATACAATCCAATCCGGTCATATTCATTGCCTATTCACATCACACTGTTTTAACTGCTGGAAAACTATTGATTTCAAATTATTTAAAAGTGCATAATTCCATTATTATTTCAATTGTTAAAATATCATGAATTGTACTTTGCTCCCTCCTGACTGGAGACTATATTTTTAGGTCCTATTGATGATGCAGAACTACTGATTAGTAGTTACTATGATCCTGAGCTGTACCCGGCTGCTCTACCAGAGGATGATGATGAGGAGACTGCCAATTAGTTTTATTTTCAGTTTATGATATTGTGAAAGACAATTATGTTATTTCAGTTGTGGGTTGTATTTGAAAACTTTTGTTGGACAAGTGTTATTTATCGAAATATTAAAAGTTGTGGCAATCAGAATTTGTGTTGTTGATTACCTGCATGAGTGATACAGCTTACTGCCGCCGTCTCAACAACGGTGCAGGCTGGGCATGATCCGATTCGACCCAAGAAATTAGGACCGGGTCGTGACAATCCTTTATCTCCTTGCGGGAGAGCTATACACTATTTTGATAAGTGACAAAAGGTGAGAATAATAGATATTTGATGTATATAATGTGATATTATATATGAATTGTGTTGTGCTTAGATAAGAATTTTGTACCAGGACGGAAATGGACATATCTAGTTGCGGGGAAGCCACTTCATACGTACAAATTATTTTATCTCCTTTAACATGTGTCAAGGTATGAATATTGAGACATACAAATATTATTTTGTCAATTATCAAAATGGAGAGATTGTTGACCCAAACTGGATCACAGTCAACCTGATTTAGATATTTAACAAAATCATAACTGATATGATCAAATACGACACATCAAGTTCAAGACAGGACATCATCTACGATCTAATACAACATATTAAGTTTAAGACAGACGTCGTCAACAAAGTTGTTACATTGCAAATGTATTTGTTCTCAGTCTGTAATTTTTTAATTTATTGAGTCAAGCTAAATGTAAGTTGAGTCGCACTTAGTCATCTCAACCCCTAGACATACTTCTCCAAGCTCCACAATCCAAAACAAAACAATCCCTGAATCAAACAAACCATCATAGCCCATTTAGAACTTCTAGTCTGAGGCAGACAGAGTTCGGGCCGAACTCTGCCTAAGGCAAAACTCAGGCCGAACTTTGCCCCCTAAAAATTAGCAACCTAATTTTTAGGAACACCTTGCTACGAGCTATCCAACGTTCAAATTTTTGAATATTTGGGACAGAATTCTGGCCGAGCTCTGCCTCCCCTGACTAGTATAAATAGGGCTTGATTTCTCTCATTTCAAAATATCTCTCACTCTTAATCTTCTAAGCCTTATGCATTCTAAGTCTTACTCTTCCAATCTACTAGCCACAAAACTTCCTAAGCCCCAAGGTGCTCGGTGCGATTCAGCTAGAAGTTCTGTGCAAGAGTTGAAAAGAAGTCATTTGGAAAATTTTAAGTTTCGCCTCTGCGAAGTTTCAAGAAGTTGGCATGCTCTTCTGAGTAAAGGCACATGTGTACCCTATTTTACAAATAGTGGATTTTAATCCTCAGCTAGAGTTCTCAGTCCTGGACTAGTCCTCTACAAGAAAAACCAGGTTATATCGCTGTGTTTGCGTGTGCTCTTCTAAACTCTTATATTTTTTTGCATTATTACTCTCTGATTATATAGTTGTTCTGGACTTAGCATAGAGTTAATTTTTTAATTAGTCATTATTGACACAAACTCTATTCATCCCCTCAAGAGTTGTATACATGTTACTTCGATTGGTTTCAAAGCTCTAGTCTATTGATAAAGGATTAACATCTTAAGAGCTGATCCATGGCAACCACACAATGGCAGTGCTTAGAACAACGAGTTATATGATGACGACAGTCCATCACACGCTTGTTCCCCATTTTCACCAACTATGGTGAAGGACAGTCCATTAATAGGCTACCCTATTTGATGGAACCAACTACACCTACTGGAAGACACGAATGAGTTTCTATCTGAAATCTCTATACTTTGACTTATGGACCATCGTCACAGATGGTTATAAGAAGCCTGCTAGAGTTGTTGTTGAGGGGAATCTCATAGAGAAATCCTAGGACAAATATACTTATCAAGAAAAGAAACAGGCTAGTCTAGATGCTAGGGCTATTAATGTTCTCTTCTGTGCTATAGACATGACTAAATTCAACAGGGTACCTACGTGTTCCACTTCCCACGAAGTATGGAAGTTTCTAGAAGTGACTAATGAAGGAATCACTAAAGTCAAGGAATCGAAAATCAGTCAGCTAACACAGAAGTACAAAGCATTCAAGATGAAGCCCAATGAAACGATTAAATAAATGATCACTAGATTCCTCGACATCGTCAACCCTCTATCTTCCCTCGGTAAGGACTACTCCAACCATGATTAGATACACAAGGTGCTAAGGGGACTAACAAAGAACTGGGACTCGAAAGCCACGGCAATGATCGAAGGTAATGATCTCACCACCATGTCTCTGGAAACTCTGGTGGGCAAACTAATGACATGAGCTCGACCTCAAGGACTTTGAAAAATTTGCTCCAAAGGAAAAAGAAATCGCTCTAAGAGCTCATTGCCGAAAGGCTACTCCAGATGAAACAGACGATGATGACTCCGATAGTGAAGAACATCCGTCAGACGGAGTTTTCATCGGCGATATTGGATTCTAGCACCTCATCCGGGATATCTTCATAAAGTTTGGACGACTCCAAAATTCGATGTGCAGCTAAAAAGTCGGCCAGTGCATGGCCTTTGACAGCTTTTTATGGGGTGAATACCATGTCATATGGCATCAATAGTATCACCCATGTTGCCAATCGAGTGTTTAGTGCTCCAAGTTTAGTCATGAGGACTATGAGTGGGTTGACTCGGAAGATGACATGGATTGTCTGACCAGAGACGTAGTGGCAAGTCTTTTGTATCGCAAATACCAAAGCTAAGCATTTCTTCTCGACGGGGGTACACCGGTGTTTCTCCCTGATCATTGTCCTGCATAGGAAGTAAATATCTTGCTCGTAGCCGGAGTCATTGTTTTGATCCAGTTGGGCTCCGAGAGAGTGATCCATTGCGCAGACGTAAAGAAGGAAGGGTTTGCCTACGACTGGTGCTACCAGAACTGAGGGATTTGTGAAATAGGCTTTGAGGTCGTCAAATGCCTTCTGACACTCCTCATGTCCAGACATAAGAGGCTCCTTTCTTTATAAGCTTAGTGAAGGGTTGGCATCATCCGAAAAAATTTGCGATAAACCTTCGGATGTATACAAGACGTCCTTGCAGGCCTTGAAGTTCTCTCAGGTTCTTCGGAGGGCTCATATCTATTGGCCCATTGGTCATATGGTCAAATTGATTTTAATAATTGATCAAACTCTGTCTCGATATATGAAGCTAGTCAAGATGTATCGGACTCTTGGACATGAACAAGAACAGCTATCTACACAGTTCAAGACCGAAGCTATGTTTGCCTGTTCGAGTCTGTATTTTTTTGAGCAATGTATTTTTCATTTTATTGAGTCTAGGAATACGTTGTACACCGAGTCGTACTGGCAAATAGGCTATTCTAAAATGTTTTCAAAACACTTTTAAAATATCCTTTGTTTTGAAAAACATTCTTTTAAACAAAAGCTTTAAAAAGGTTTTCAAAAAGGTTTTCAAAAATTATCAAAAACTATGTTTTAAAACCTGACCTAACCCTGACAGAACTCGGCCAGAGTTCGGCCAGAGTTCGGTTGGTGGCCGTTTGATTTTTGAATCTTCTGAACTTGGTCCTCCTGCAGTTGCAGATTTAACCGAGATTTTCTCAAAGAGTTCTGCCCGAATTCTGCCCGAATTCTGCCAGAATTCTGTCTTTGGAACTCCTATAAATAGAGAAGGATTTTGATCATTTCAACTCACTCATTCACTTTCAATCTTCTCTCTATCTAAAGCATTCAGTCTTCCAAAGAGTTTTCTTGAGCTTTAATTTTCAGATCCTAAGCCAATTACAATCCTCTAGTCGATTTGCCATTGCGGTACGGTCTAGAAGTTCTGAGTGATTGTAATCAGAAGGCTTGATTTGAAGAATATCTCTTCACATTTGAAGTTGGACGAGTTCTTCGTATCAAAGCTCGCGTTGTAGAAGTTGCAAGGAATTCGTAAGAAAACTTGCAGTTTTTCCAATAGTGGATTCAACTGGTAGCAAGAGTTCTACCGACTGGATTAGTCCAACAGAGGAAAACCAGTATACATCGATGTCTTTGCGTTTTCTTTCTTATCTCTGCCTTTACTTTACTTAGTTGTGATTATTATTCTGTGATCTTGGTGCTAACATTTTTAATTAGCAATATTCCGCTGCCAACTATATTCACCCCCCCTCTAGAGTATTGTGCTTTACGATTTCGTTCCTACAATTGGTATCAGAGCGGGTGTTACAGGTAAAGCAAGGTAACAGTACAATTATTTATTCATTTTAATTAACTGTTATATAGATCACAGCACAACACATGACAACTGTGAAATTCATAAGTGAAGGCCAGGCCACAAACAGACCTCCACTGTTTGATGGTACGAACTATACCAATTGGAAAACACGGATGAGTTTCTTCTTGAAATCACTTGACTTTGATTTATGGTCCATTGTTATTGATGGCTATCAAAAGCCACCTCGTATAAATGTTGATAGAGTTTTAGTTGAAAAACCCCATAGCAGATATACAGAGGAAGAAAAGAAAAGGGCCAGTCTTGACGCACGTGCTATTAACGCTCTATTTTGTGCTTTAGACAGAACTAAATTTAACAGGGTATCTATCTGCACAACGGCTAATGAAGTGTGGAAGCTACTTGAAGTCACACATGAAGGCACGACTCATGTCAAAGAATCAAAGGTCAGCAGACTTACTCAAGAGTATGAGGCGTTCAAGATGAAGCCCAACGAAACAGTTACTCAGATGTTCGAAAGATTCCTGGATATTGTAAATCCTTTGTCCTCCCTAGGCAAAGAATACAGTAACCATGAAAAGATTCGCAAACTCCTGCGAGCACTTACCAAGAACTGGATTCCAAAGGCTACTGCAATCATTGAAGGAAACGACCTCACAACTATGTCCCTCGAAGTACTCATGGGTAAGCTACTCACTCATGAACTGGAGCTAAAAGATTTTGAAGAGCCTGCACCAAAGGAGAAGACGATCGCTTTCAGGGCTCAGCACAGAAATGCTGCTGAAGGTGACTCAGACAGCAGTAAATCTAATGCTGAAGATCAAGCACTCCTAGTAAGAAAATTCAAGAGATTTATGAGACATGAGAAGAGAGCCAAAGAAAACAACAGCAACAACTGGTATCAAGATGATGCTGTCTGCTATGGCTGCAAGAAGAAAGGACACATGAAGAAGGATTGTTCTACAAACTCATCATCAAGCAAGAAGAGCAACAGGTATGAAAAAGGGAACCTGAAGAGATCAACATCACGAAAGTATGCCAATACCAGCATATGGCATGAAAGTGAAGCCAGCGACTCAGAAGACGAACAATCAGAAGATGCTGCAAACGTATGCTTTATGGCATCCAATCAGGTACCTACTGAACCTGTAGTTGATACATATGATGACTTCACCTTTGAGCAATTAGGAGATGCCTTCAGTGAACTGATGAATGATTACAGGAAACTGCGTAGCAAGTATCAGACCTCTAAGAAGGTACTCAAAGAGTACAAAGGTGAAATAGGTAGACTTACCGACCTACTAGCTGAGGTTAGAAATAATGTTAGTGAGTCTGGTGAGCTTTCTTCAATAAAGCTCTTATTACACGAGACTACCAAGTCATCTGAAGAGAAAGACAAAGTTATCGACCAACTGAAAGAAGAACTTTCTATAGAGAAGAAAAGTCTTCGATGTGCACAAATCAGAATGGAAACACTTACTTCTGATTATACTAAGTTGTATGACACTTCCAAAAGATTGGAAATTAGGTTAGGAAAACAGCCTGAGCCTGCTGCTTCCTACCCTAACACGTGTCACTTACCAAAAAATCGGAACATTCCCAAGCCAAACACTGTCAGACCTAACCCTATCAAACCTTTACCCCAAAAGGTTAAGCCCAAACAGGATTATAGGTATGCTTTCTTCTATACTAGAAAACCTAAACCTACCAATCATGCACACCACTCAGCTTTCAACACTCAACATGCACAATGTCATTATTGTGGCCTCATTGGTCATATTTCATCTGCATGTAGAATCAGAAAGCTTGTTGATTTAAATGTTTATGCTTGGATACCAAAAGCTAACATTTCAGGACCCTACAAGAAATGGGTACCAAAAGTTTCATCTGCAAATTGTTTTGTAGGTGGAGCACCCTTCACATGCTAAAAGCAAATGGATCTTCAACAGCGGTTGTTCACGGCATATGACCGGTGATGCTACATTATTTGCAACACTGTCGAAGAAGAAGAAGGAAGGTTATGTTTCCTTTGATAATAATTTGAAAGGGTATATTATTGGTATCGGTGATGTTGGTAAGTCTCCCTATCCTGTTATTAAAGATGTTTGTCTGGTTACCGAGTTGAAACATAATCTACTCAGCAAAAGTCATCTAGCTGATCATGGTTATGGCATCAACTTTGGCAAAGACAAATGTACTATAGTTGATAGCTCAACTGGTAGTACTGTTTTTGAAGGTATCAGGAAAGACAACATATATGTTTTCTATTTGTTGAAAGAAACTAACATTTCAGGTAGATGCTTAATGGCTAAAAGCGATGAGAGTCATCTGTGGCATATGAGACTCGGTCACGCAAATATGGACACAATATCAAGATTATCCACAAAGAAACTAGTACGCGGTTTACCGGATATTACATTCAAGAAGGATTCGGTATGCAGTCAATGTGAAAAGAACAAAGCTACCAGATCCACATTCAAGTCAGTAAACGCAGTATGTACTACTAGACCTCTACAATTGCTTCATATGGATTTATTCGGTCTTAGCAGAGTTGCTAGCCTCGGAGGTAAACTTTATGCTTTTGTAATTGTAGATGATTTCTCTAGATACACGTGGGTATACTTCTTGACACGCAAGAATGATGCATTATCCGAATTTGTCTTCTTTTGCAAGAAAGTTCAGAATAAAAAAGGTTACATGATCACTCGTATAAGAAGCGATCATGGAGGCGAATTCGAGAATGCAGAGTTTGAGCATTTTTGTGACACACACAGTTTTGTACACGAGTTCTCCTGTCCTAGGACTCCACAACAAAATGGAGTTGTGGAACGTAAGAACAGAACTCTATCCGAAATGGCCAGAGTGATGTTAAACCAGTTTAGTCTACCCAAATATTTCTGGGCTGAAGCTGTCAATACAGCTTGCTTTGTTCTCAATAGAGTTCTAATTCGACCCAAATCGAAGAAGACTCCATTTGAGTTATGGTTTGATAGAATTCTATCAGTTTCTTATTTTAGAATATTTGGCTGTAAATGCTTTATTCTTAATACAAAAGACAATTTGGAAAAGTTTGACGAAAAGGCCGATGAAGGTATATTTTTAGGTTATGTGGCCAAGAGCAAAGGATACAGAGTCTTCAACAAACGAACCATGATCATCGAAGAATCAATCAACGTCACATTTGATGAATTAAATCAAATGACTATTGATGACAATAACGAAGATCCATCTGTACCAAGCTCAACACCAGCTAATTCTCAACCAAGCTCAGCACTAGCTGATCCTCCTAGAGAAGATCCAGGAACCAGCTACCTTCAGAGTCTGTCGAAAAGATTAAAATTTACGACTGATCATCCGAAGGATTTGGTAATTGGTGACATTACCAAAGGTGTAAGTACTCGTACATCCAGTAGAGATATTGTTTCTAGTATTGCATTTATTTCACAGCTAGAACCCAAAACTATTGATGAAGCATGTAGTGATAATTTTTGGATAGATGCTATGCAAGAGGAATTAAACCAATTTGAACGAAATCAAGTTTGGAAACTTGTTTCCAAGCCTATTGATCATCCGGTCATTGGCACCCATTGGGTATTACGAAATAAACTTAATGAGAATGGTTTAGTGACTCGTAATAAGGCTCGACTCGTAACTCAAGGTTACAATCAAGAAGAAGGTATCGACTACGATGAGACTTATGCCCCAGTTGCGAGATTAGAATCCATTCGCATGTTATGTGCATTTGCATGTTTTCATAATTTCAAACTATTTCAAATGGATGTCAAGAGTGCATTTTTAAATGGTTTTATTAAAGAAGAAATTTTTGTAGCACAACCTCCAGGTTTCACAGATTTTAAAAACCCTGATCATGTTTTCAAGTTGAAGAAAGCTTTGTACGGTTTGAAACAAGTCCCTCGTGCTTGGTATGATCGTCTAAGCTCTTTCCTACTTGACAACGGTTTTTCAAAAGGCAAGGTTGACACTACACTTTTTATTAAGTCCTTTAATGGTAAGCTTCTTTTAATACAAGTCTATGTAGATGATATCATATTTGGATCTACTGATGAATCTCTGTGTCAAGAATTTACTAAGTGTATACAGAATGAGTTTGAGATGAGCATGATGGGAGAGCTGAAATTCTTTCTCGGACTATAAATCAAACAAACTGACAATGGGACGTTCATAAATCAAGCCAAGTACACAAAAGATTTGCTAAAGAAGTTCGATCAGGACAATGTCAAACCTATAGGCACTCCGATGGCAACTTCAACAAAGCTTGATATTGATGAACAAGGCAAGCCGGTCGACACACGTAAGTATCGAGGTATGATCGGTAGTTTACTTTATTTAACTGCTAGTCGTCCAGATATTATGTTTAATGTTTGCCTATGTGCACGTTTTCAAGCTAATCCAAAGGAATCACATCTGTGCGCAGTTAAGCGTATCTTTCGATACCTTAAGGGCACTTCTTCTGTTGGCTTGTGGTATCCCAAAACTAAGTTCTTTGACCTTACTGGTTATTCGGATGCAGATTTTGCTGGATGCAAAGTTGATAGAAAAAGTACCAGTGGCACATGTCATTTCTTAGACAAGGCTTTAGTCTCATGGTTTAGTAAAAAGCAAAATTCTGTAGCCCTATCAACAACAGAGGCTGAGTATATCGCCGCAGGACGATGTTGTGCTTAGATTTTGTGGATGAAACAAACCTTAGAAGACTATGATTTATTTTATACACATATTCCTATTTTCTGTGATAACACGAGCACTATTAATTTAACTAAGAATCCTGTATGTCATTCTCGTACTAAACATATTGAGATTAGACATCATTTTCTTAGAGATCATCATCAAAATGGAGATATTGACCTTGTGTATATAGATACTGTGAATCAATTAGCTGACATTTTTACAAAATCTCTAGCAAAAGATCGTTTCAATTATTTACGTCGAGAATTAGGAATTTTGGACGTCAATAATATTAATTAATTTTGTTTTATGATTATATTTCAATATACAAAAACTGTGTTAGAGACAAGCTAATAAAGAGTCTGTCTGTCACACAACTACGGTTGAAGCAAAGCGGTACTTAAGAGTTCTCCGGTGAACCTCCGCCAGCTGGGACAGTACTCTTACAGCTAATCTGAAACAGTCGCTGTGTAATAATATTTAATCTATAAAATAATATTAATTATGTTAATTGAAGGCTGAAATTACTAATCTTTGAATTAAATATTTGAAATGATCCAATAAAAAAGAAAGTGTTCCAAACCAAACCCAGGAGAATTCGGCCCGAGTTCGGTTGAGGGTGTCAGGTTATATAACCAGAACCCGAGAGCCTTTCTTCCTCATTGCTTCTAAACCACATCAACAGCAGCAGCAGCCGTGCGAGAAGAACCCCAAACCCTAGTTCTTCACCACCCCTTCTCTTCCAATCCAAGTGGTAAAATCAATCCAAACTTTGGATTCGTGCGGAGTTCGTCATTCTCTACAACATACTCCAATCTTGGGAGGTATAACTCCTTATTTCCTCTCCGTTTAATTTCGTGCTATTTCCTTTTATTTCGCAAATGGCACCAAAGGGATTCAACCCCTTTAAGAGGAAGAAGACAACCAACCCTAGTGAGGAAGGTTCATCTTCGAATCCACCCACTACTTCCCTCTTTTCGCCATTCCAATCTAGCGACGGCGCGTTCGACGGGTTTTACTTTCAAACCCTAGACCAAGCCTTACTGTGGTATGGAGACTTCTCCATGAGATCCATATGCACAGGCGCACCCATCAAGTGGACTGTATTTCCTGATCATTGCCATTTCTTTGAGGCATTAGGGTTACAACATTTTGTTAAACTCTGTTTTTCCGTAGCAACTAATGCCATTAGACTGTTTTACTGCAATATCATATTAAACACTTTTGATGTAAGCACACGTGTTGGAGGATTAGATATCAATTTCAATGATGTCCTCTTAGCGGAGATCCTTGGCATTCCCAACGAAGGTGAACCGCTGGTTGATATCACTGAGTTTGAATTCCCCGAAGGCACGACACTTACTAGTTTCAAAGCGGAACTCTGTGCACCTGATAGAGTTTGCTCTGGAAAGTTCAAGGCAAACAACTTGAACTTGTTTAATTATGAATTCCACCGTATCATTTATTCCACTCTCCTTCCGAAGTCTACTTCAAAGGATGATGTCACGTCTCTTGAATTATCTGTTATGTATCACATTCTTAAGGGGATTCCATTTTCTGCTCCGAAGACCATTATTCAGATGATGGGACGTTGTCGTGCAAGAGATAGAAATCTTTCTTACGCGATGATTCTTCCACGCATCTTTCAGTATTTTGACATTAATTTATCTACTTGTGCTCAAGACCCTGAGCCCAAGGTTCTCAAGTTATCTCGTCGCAGTATGACTGCATCTGCTCCTCCTACTGCTCCTGCTACTGCTCTACCTCCTCCACCTCCTCAGCAGTATGCTATGACTTTTGAGGGCATACACCAGCATATTTTAGATTTGTATGTCTCGATGACGGACATGGCCCACGAACATGAGTTCCGCGATGTCACCCGTTATCAGGCGATCGCAAATTCCTTAGCTGATCTTCGTTTCGCCCAAACTGGACATTCAGCCGGTTCCATCCCTAGAGATCCAGCTTTCTATGGTTACCGCTGTGAGGATGAGGCTGTTCATGCCTACTTCCAGCCCGGTAACGCATATGATTGGTACCGTTCTGACCATGCTCCTCCTCGTGATTATATCGGTGAGTTTTACACTGGCGCTCCTCCTCACCCTTCTGGCACGGGTACCTCTGGAGTTGGTCCTTCTGGACATGCTGGTCATCATACTAATGATGATGATGATGATGAGGATTTGTGATATGTTAGTTGATTTGAGACTTAGATATTATCTACTATATACTTGGAAATGCTCCGACATTCTAAGTTTTTCTATCTTTTAGACTTTATTATCAGTATTTCTTTTTGAGGACTTGTACTGGATTTGTTTTATTTGATGTCATCTGAACATCTTTATCTGCATCTTTATGAGATTCGTAGTTTATGATTCACATCAGTTTATTTACTTAGCATTTCTTTATCTGCTTCTCCCTATAAATTGCCTGTGATATAATTCTTTGTTTAGTATAAACTACCTGAGTGCAAATACATGCCTGTGATGTTATTCAAATTCTTTATGATTTCTATCATTTATCATGATTATTTTCTTGTATTTCTTCACTGTTTGTTATTTATGCATTGATTGTGGGGGAGTTTTCCTCTTTTGCAATTATTTTGCTAAGTGACAACGGGGGAGAAAAATAAAGATCTAACATTCTTTTGAGAAAATGCAGGACATGAACAATTTTTGATTTTATTTTCAAGCTTAAATGTTATATCATTCATAGTTTGTCAATTATCAAAATGGGGGAGATTGTTGGCCCATTGGTCATATGGACAAACTGATTTTAATAATTGATCAAACTCTGTCTCGATATATGAAGCTAGTCAAGATGTATCGGACTCTTGGACATGAACAAGAACAACTATCTACACAGTTCAAGACCAAAGCTATGTTTGCCTGTTCGAGTCTGTATTTCTTTGAGCAATATATTTTTTATTTTATTGAATCTAGGAATACGTTGTATACCGAGTCGTACTGGCAAATAGGCTATTCCAAAATGTTTTCAAAACACTTTTAAAATATCCTTTGTTTTGAAAAACATTCTTTTAAACAAAAGGTTTAAAAAGGTTTTCAAAAAGATTTTCAAAAATCATCAAAAACTATGTTTTAAAACCTGACCTAACCCTGACAGAACTCGGCCAGAGTTCGGCCAGAGTTCGGTTGGTGGCCGTTTGATTTTTGAATCTTCTGAACTTGGTCCTCCTGCAGTTGCAGATTTGACCGAGATTTTCTCAAAGAGTTCTGCCCGAATTCTGTCCGAATTCTGCCAGAATTCTGTCTTTGGAACTCCTATAAATAGAGAAGGATTTCGATCATTTCAACTCACTCATTCACTTTCAATCTTCTCTCTATCTAAAGCATTCAGTCTTCCAAAGAGTTTTCTTGAGCTTTAATTTTCAGATCCCAAGCCAATTACAATCCTCTAGTCGATTTGCCAGTGCGGTACGGTCTAGAAGTTCTGAGTGATTGTAATCAGAAGGCTTGATTTGAAGAATACCTCTTCACATTTGATGTTGGACGAGTTCTTCGTATCAAAGCTCGCGTTGTAGAAGTTGCAAGGACTTCGTAAGAAAACTTGCAGTTTTTCCAATAGTGGATTCAACTGGTAGCAAGAGTTCTACCGACTAGATTAGTCCTCAACAGAGAAAAACCAGTATACATCGCTGTCTTTGCGTTTGCTTTCTTATCTCTGCCTTTACTTTACTTAGTTGTGATTATTATTCTGTGATCTTGGTGCTAACATTTTTAATTAGCAATATTCTGCTGCCAACTCTATTCACCCCCCTCTAGAGTATTGTGCTTTACGATTTCGTTCCTATAATATCGAGGATAGCCTTAGTCTTCTCAAGGTTAACGTGTATACCCTTTGTAGTGATGATGAAACCCAATAAGTTGTCGCTAAAAACCCCTAGGAAGGATTTAGCCGAGTTCATCTTAAGATGATATGCCCGCATGAGAGCGAAAATTGTTCTCATATCTTGCAGGTGATCACCTCGTAGGAGGCTTTTGACAGCGATGTCATCGACATACATTCGACTGTCTTGCGGAGGTGTTTAATGAAAATGGTTCTCATAGGTCGTTGGTATTTAGCACCTGCATTCTTTAGGCCAAAGGGCATCACTGTGTAACAGTAAACCCCCTTTGGAGTTCTGAACGACGTGTGCTTCTCATCGTCCGAGAACATCTTGATCTGGTTGTAGCCCGAATATTCGTCCATGAAGGACATGCATTTAAAGCCACAGGTATTGTCGATCATTACGTCAGTGATCGGAAGTAGAAACTCGTCTTTTGGGTCAACAGAGTTGAAGTTCCGAAAGTCGATGCAAACTCGGATCTTTTTATTTTTTTGTAACGGGAACAATATTGCCACCCAATCTGGATGTTGTTCTTCGCGAATGAACCCGCTATCTAAGAGTTTATCCACTTCTTTATCAGTAGCGTCCATGATGTTAGGACGGAAGCATCGCTATTGCTACTTAACATGCTTAGCGTTAGGTAAGATATTAGGCTTGTGCATTATGACTTGTGGGTCTAAACCCAACATGTCTTCATAGTTCCAGGCGAAGATGTCAATGTATTCCTTGACAAGTTGAACCAAGGCTTCTCGATCTTCTCCTGCCAAGCTTCTGCTGATGAAGATGGTTTTGGACAAGGATTCATCGCCTAAGCCGATCTGTTCGACTTCATCTTCGGTAGGGGGTTCTCGTAGCTCGCAGCGAGACTCCTATTATGCTCATAAGCGTTGATCCCTGGGTTCTTCTTCGAAGAACTCTGTCATTTGATTGTCATCTCCTTCTTCTAGAGGATGTATGAATGTCATGTTGACTGACAATACCTTCTTGAAGATTGGGCCAATCCTGGTGTCGGAGTCCCAAGTTGAAGCTTCAGATGAGTGAGAGTGGTAGGAGGCATTTGACACCGATGTTATCGACACAGCATTCGACTGTCTTGCAGAGGTGTTTATTGAAAATGGTTCTTATAGGTCGTTGGTATGTAGCACCTGCGTGATTTAGGCCAAAGGGCATCACTGTGTAACAGTAAACCCCCTTTGGAGTTCAGAACGACGTGTGCTTCTCATCGTCCGAGAACATCTTGATTTGGTTGTAGCCCAAATATCCGTCCATGAAGGACATGCATTTAAAGCCATGGGTGTTGCCGATCATTACGTCAGTGATCGAAAGTAAAAACTCGTCTTTCGGGTAAACAGAGTTGAAGTTTCGAAAGTTGCTGCAGACTCAGATCTTCCTATTTTTTGTAACGGGAACAACATTGGCCACCCAATCTGGTTGTTGTTCTTCGCTAATAAACCCACTATCTAAGAGTTTATCCACTTTTTTATCAATGGCGTCCATGATGTTAGGACGAAAGCGTCGCTATTGCTACTTAACATGCTTAACGTTAGGTAAGATATTAAGCTTGTGCATTATGACTTGCGGGTCTAAACCTAGCATGTCTTCATAGTTCTAGGCGAAGATGTCAATGTATTCCTTAACAAGTTGAACCAAGGCTTCTCGATCTTTTCCTGCCAAGCTTTTGCTGATGAAGATGGATTTGGACAAGGATTCATCCCATAAGTCGATCTGTTCGACTTTATCTTTGGTAGGAGGTTCTTATAACTCGAAGCGAGACTCCCATTGCGCTCATAAGCGTTGAGCCCATGGTTATTCTTCGAAGAACTCTGTCATCTGATCGTCATCTTCTTCTTCTAGAAGATGTATGCATGTCATGTTTACTGACAACACCTTCTTGAAGATTGGGCCGATCCTGGTGTCGGAGTCCCAAGTTGAAGCTTCAGATGAGTGAGAGTGCACGACCTCTTCAGTATTCAAACTCTTCGAGTTTGTTGGCTGCGTCACATAGCCTACCCCCCATCGAGTGCGGTTATAATAGTCTTGTGGTTTCCCTTTTGGAACAGGAAGTCGCACGGGAAGACGACGACCTTTGCCATAGTTCAGGCCCTTGCCGCTTTTCAGGTCATAAGCCAACTTTTGTATGAGGTACTTCGCTTGATTATTATACCTATATATTTGCATTCTACCGGTATCAGGTTCTGGTTCGACTGGCAGAAGGTGTTGATGACGTTTGACTTTGCCGAAGATGATGGGTTTTTCGTCTTTGATTTGGGGTAGAACTATATAATAGACCCCTCGGTACGGGACAACTCAGTTTACATGATTAATAGTCATTATTTGTGTTTTCAATGACTATTAGGCATTATCTAAAGTATACATGACATTCCAATGTAGAAGATTAGCATAGTTCAAAGACAGTCTTTTATTGATAAAATATAGAATCTTGTCCTCCGGCATTACATCATCAAGAGAGGGAGCATCAACGTTAGCAGATATATAGTCTCCAAACTCTTCATCGGTAAGGATCGGGGTAACTTTAGGAGATTCAGGAATTTTGGGCCATAATGACGTCTTGGCAGGCGATTTTTCTGGAGAGTTTCACGGGAGTCTGATCCGTATTGGCTCCTAAGCCTGCCCTGGAAGAGATGCAGGGGCCCTCCCCTGTAGCAGGACCAAGTGGAGAGCCGACGATTGGAGAGGTTTTCCCTTGAGCTGCACCTTTAGAGGTGCTTGAGTTGGCGTCTCAGTAGTTGGTGCTTTCCCATGCAGTTTGGCCATGAGAGGAGCCGACATTTGGGGAGGCTTCCCCTTGAGTCGCCCCCTCAGAGGGGCTTCAGTTGCCGTCTCAACCCAGGAGGCTTCTGCCTTTCTGCGTAGCTTAACTATGAGAGGAGTCGACACTTGGGGAGGTTTCCCCTTAAGTCGCACCTTCAGAGGGGCTCCAATCGCCATTTCAGCTTTAACATCAACCTTTGTTTTTGCCTCTGCTTCATCATCAGCGTCGTCGGCTTTATCGTCCAAATGCGTTGACTTGTAAAGGTCGGAGTCAGTAAAAAAAGCCTTAATCCCTCTGAAGGGATCGAGATCAGCAAACTCCATCCTAATTATGCCATTGGTGGACACATATTTCATATATTGGTGGAGAGTAGACGGCACCGCCATGTACTCATGTATCCATGGTGGTCCCAACATGATATTATAATTGATGTCTGCGTCAACGATGTAGCAAGTCACCTCCGTGTGGAGATCACCGATATGATATTTCAGCCGGATATTACCCAGCAGTTCGCTCTTGCTAGCGTTAAAGTCGCTGATTATAATATTAGATGCAGTCAGGCGATGTTTTGGGATCCCTAGTGTCTAGAGCAGAGTCCGAAGGATAATGCTAAGGGAAGACCCAGGGTCAATCTGGATTCGATCCACCTTGATGACACCAACATACCCTGTGTAATACAACGGTCTGTTATAACGGTTGTTCTTAAGTAGCATGTCTTATTGAGTTAATATGATGTTGGGGATGATTTCCCCTACACTATGACAGTACGGACATGCTGTTGGATCTTCTTCAGGCTGCTTAACCTGACTGTTGAAAGACTCAGCATCCATCAGTACTTCACATAGAGCCTCCCGAGTGTCTTTTGATAATCGGAGGAGTTCAAATAGTGATAACTGGGCTGGAGTACAGGCGAGCTGCGCCAGTATGTCAAAGTTGTGGGGTTTCGTCAACCCTGAAGCACCCTCTTCTTGCAGAGGTCTGTCAAAATGAGCCTCTTTCTGCTTCTGCTTTTCGGCTATTGGAGGTTGGGATGGACCTTCCCCTTGGGTAGCCGTAGTAGTGATAGAAGGTGTCACTTCGGCCAGAGCCTCCTCTTGCTGAACGTTCTGCTATGAATGCGTCTGCACATGAAAGGCTTCCTCAGGGGGGAAGTGACCATTCGACAAGGCTTGATTTTCTTGCCTTTTGTTTTGGAGGTAGAACGTACCCCCGGCTGAGTAAATTTCAGTGCCAGATCTGGGTGAAACCACATAATCTCTCTCCGGGATGTCGTGAGTGGTACCAGCCCACTCACATTATCACCAGTTGGTGGAAGGTTGATTACTTCCATTGTCGTCTTAGGGATGGAGACGACGCCATCTTGAGCTTCATTATGTTTGTCGAGACTGTCTTTTCTTCATAATCAAGCGAGAGGACGTTCACATTGATCATGTGTTGTATGTAATTTTCAATATATAGCAGTCTCGAGTTGGATGTCCAACGAACCGATGGTAGTGACAGTACCTCGGGTCGTCCAACCTATCCACCTAGTCAGGGAGCTTTGGATTAGGCAATTTGATCTTGTCACCTTGTTTCAGTATCTCAAAGAGCTGCAAGGTGTCGTTGTCATTGAAGGAGTAGACCTCCTTCTGCCTTGGTGCGACCGGTGGCTTCTAAGAAGGGTTCTGTGCACCTTTCGAGTTATTCACAGTCAGTGCCTGCTTTCCCTTCGGCTCATGCCCATTGTTGTTGTTGTTGACGATGCGCTTTCCCTTATCTTCGAATGAAGGAAAGCTAACACCTAGAACACGGGCATCACGAGCTTTCATCTTGGCGGCTTCAGCATCGATAATGAACGTGTTCCAATCTGCATATTGGGTAGAGTCGACCCAAAGCTTAATCGCCGGTATCATGTTCTTCTGGCAGGAATCCATTAGCACAGATTCAAGGATGCTAGAAGGTAGCCTTAAACATGCTTGCCGAAAGCACACGATGAAGGCTCGAACTGTCTCCTTCTCTTTCTGGGTTTCTCCACAAGGGAAGATATGGTCATGTCCTTTCTACCGTTATAGAATCGGGAAAGGAAGAGACGCTTCAGATCCTCGAAAAAAGAGATGGAGTTATCGGGGAGACTACAATACTAGTCGTAGGCTACCCCCTTTAGTGCCCCGATAAATAAGCACGTGAGTAGGGCATCCTCTTTTGGATGGTGCCCCATCATAGAATGTAAGTAGGTCAGGTACAGACGAGGAGACTCCTTCCCGTCGAATGGTATCAGTGACTGTGGTTTATATTTGGGGGAATAAACCACATTGTTTCACTCATGAGGATAGGGTTGCCAGATTCCGAGCTTCTAGCATTTCTCCTGCTTGTCTTTTGCCTCAAAGCGATAACGTAGGTCTCTCACCATCTCAAATAGTTCTTCTGTGGTGTTGGAAGCAAATTATTGAGGCAATGCATGATGTTCAGCACCAAAAGGAGTTGACGTTCGAGGTAGGGTTTGATGAATCGTCCCCGAAGATGCCCGCTGAGGGGGTCCATTTGATTCCCGTTAGCCCCTAGATCGGGGCTAGTGGATATAAGAGCCCCTGTCGAAGGTTGGGCTATCAAAGTATTCATGATCTCGAATATCATCTGAGTCAAGGATTACATCATTGTGGAAAGGGTTTTAAGGCCATCTTCCAAAGTGTCCATGCAACGCACGAGATCCAGAAGTGAAGTGTCTACCTCTTCCTCATCGCCACCTTCGGCCATATAGACAGGCATGACATGGGTCGAAGTGGAGGGATCGGAGGATGCTACACTCTCAAACTCACTTTCTTGTGGAAAGTTTGCATGTGTGTATCCCCTTCTGAGCCCTCGAACTGGTCACCTCCAGCCACATTGGTGTCAGTTTCTTGGTAGATATCTTCATCCCCGAATGAAGGATTATTGTGGACGGTCGGGGTCTGATCACCCCAGCTTGTGCCATCGATACAGCCTTCATCCATATCTGAGTATTCTGAAATACACCGATCGGCAAAATTTTTGCTTTATTTTCTCTTAGTCGCCTTATGGATAAGCTAGCTGTCACGACCCGCACCCTAGAGTAAGGGCACGAGAAGTGGGTATGTCCAGCATACGCTGCAGTGTCGGCGGTAGAACGCTGTCCTAGGTCAATCATCTAATAATATAAAAGTACCTGTACAGTTTATACTCTCCGAATGGAGGTGACATAACAGAATACAATCTCAATCACATCTAGGTAGAAGAATAAAAGATAGATAGACAGATGGTAACTCAAGAGACAGTATAATAGATGAAATAAGTCTAAGTGTCTAGGATACATAACATCCAGAATGTCAACTCATAATACAATAAGTCTAAGAGTCTATATATCTTAACATCTCAAAATACAACTCAGATATGAGACAAAATAATAATACAGAAAAGACTGTCTAGCTAAACTAGCCTAGACTACTGGGGCAACATCCTCAGCTGCAGGTGGATCCTGCTGAGGGTCCACAACATAAGTATCATCTAGTCCTGCTCCATAATAGATAGACACCAGGGCCTCATCCTCATCCTCTGTAATATTTTCAACAGGTCCAGTCAGGACAGGAACGAGCACAATACATCTCACGCAGTGCATAGTATGATAGAAAATATAAAGCATGCAATAGAGTAAAATACAGGAACTGCTGAAGGAAGATACATGTAGTAAAAGAGATAGCTGTAAAGGAAATATCTACTGTATATAGAGAATTGTAAGTGTCTAGTGATGTAGAGTACAAGATAGGCATGTGAATGGCTAGAATTTATACATGATTACACTACTGAGTTTATACATGATTACACTACTTTGGAATTATTCACATGTCTACTTCTACTCTCCCGTTTCCCCAATCAATACACAAGGATTCATTCAAGTTATGTTAAGATTCGTGATAAACCCATAAATGGGAGATTTATGAGAGGCTCTATGAATCATGAGAGTACATGAGTCACAAGCGATTCGTGAATCTATGAAAGCATAGAGATACATGATGATTCGTGAAAAGCACAAACATGCTGTATCAGATGCTCCCGAGGGGGATAACATCTCATGAAAAGATCCATATAGTACCAATCCGTGATAACAATTGTGTCAGTATCAAGTAAAGTAATCTAGAGCAAGAATATAAATCCTGGCAAGTATGAAACGGTCAGAGAATGTACTCACCTGATAACTGAATGTCTGAAGAAGATATACTGTCTGAGGAGAGGTGTATGGCTCCTAATCAGAGCAATACAAGTCACAATGTATCCACAATGGTAAAAATAAAGTATACAATGCATACTACATGATTCTAGGTCAATCTGGTCAAAAGTCAACTCTTGGTCAACTCAACAGTCAAACTAGGTCACAGGAAGTCATACTAGGTCACAGGGAATCAAACTAAGTTAAATAAAGTCAAACAAGGTCAAACAAGTCAAGGTTAGTCAAATTTAGGTTAAAGTCAACTCTTGGTCAACATTCTAATCAAACTAGTCAAATACTAGTCAACATGATCAATCTGGGTCAAGTCTAGGTCAAAAATAGACCAACTAAGGTTTTGGTCAAACAAAGACTAGTCAGTAAGGTAATTAGGTCAAACAAAGACTAGTCAATAAGGTAATTGGGTCAAACATGGTCAGACTAGTTAAACTAGTCATTTTTAGATCAATTAGGTCATGGTTTAACCAATAGTTGACTTTAGTCAACCATGGTCAACAAGGGTCAACTTGCTAGTCAACCTAGGTCTACTAAGCCTATTGGTCAACTCCAAACTCACTAACCATAGACCATAGGCTAGTAACTAGGTTCCATAGGCTAATACCATATAGGTATCTACCTTATACAATATATATATATTACTTACATATATATATATATACAATATACTACTTAGGCCTATAGGCTATGTGTCATAGGTTTCTATATAAACCTATATCTAGAAGGTCATTTATATATATACATATCTATATATATAGATATACAAAAGTCTATCTACTACATATATATATCAATATATGTATACCCTATATATATAATACCAATCATTCTCACATATATACATAATATATATACATATATAAATAGCTAACATATATACATATATACATTTATATATATATATATATATATATATATATATATATATATATATATATATATATATAAGCCCATAAATGTATACCCTCAACTATATATATACCAATATATATAGTTGTATATAATATAACATATATATATATATATATATATATATATATATATATATATATATATATATATAGAGAGGGAAATAGAGAGAGAGATGTGAGAGAGTGAAAGAGAAAATAGTGAGAGAGAGAATGGGCTGGACAGGAAAAGGGGGGGCTGTTCTCAGATTCCTGAGAACAGAAATCACAGCCCCCAAACACACAAACAAAATACCCACACACCTACATATTTATACCTACATGTATATACACATGTACACACATGTGTATACACCCAAATTCCTCCCACACACTCACATACACATATACTATCTATACATACACTGAAATACACATATACATGCATAAATCATAATAAAAATCGATTTGAAATTTATTTTGAAAAACTGGGAAAAATCCCAAAATCTGGAAATAATAGCACTGTGTATTTGAAAAGTAGGTAAACCCAATACACATACCAAACCGAGCTAAGACTCGAACCCAAGGGTTGGTAAGTGTGTCCCATAGTGTCCTCTAGTGTCCTAGGTGCCTGACACGACACCACGACACGAATTGAAGTGTCCAAACCCTCAAAAACCCAATCGGGTAAACTGACACAGGCCACGCGTTACACAGCGTCGTGCACGCGTTCCTCACGCTCGTGGACACACCACGAGACATGACACGTCTCGTGGTCATGTCCTCGTGTTCGCCACTTGAAGGGATATACGCTTGTGTCACCACGAGGTATCCTCGACTCGTATCCACGCGACACGAAGGCCGTGTCTAAGTCGAATTTTTGACTGAAATGCGCGCGTGCACAGCAGTGCGTGTCCAGTGCGAGTGAGATTTCTCACTCGACACGACACGAGAAGTTGTGAGATTTTGGGGGCATGTTCGCAGACATTGCCCCCTCGTGTCTACCAATTTTGGCGTATCCACGTGCTCTGTGCAGTGAGCACGGACAGCGTGGTAGCAGGGCACGCACGCGAGCCTCGTGCAGCGGGTTCGTGTCCATTTTGGACACGGACACAACACGAAAATGTGCTCAGTCCACTTGGGTTGTAACCTACAAGTCTAGGGCTACACAAAAATGTAATTTGTTTTATATTTTAACAAAAACAAATCCTTTGTGGTATTTCATCAAACAAGGGTTTATAGGCTAGGATACGTGTCCGATACGGACACCAAACCAACTCTAATTTTTACCAAATTTGACCTACAGTTAGGGTAGTCCTATATGCATGCATTTATGAAGAAAAAAATAGAGTATTAACTAGGTTTGAGGGCATTTACCTATTTGTGTATTTCCAAAGGAAAATCAATGAGAGGGAGGGTGTCCTTCCACTTGGTGATGCCCAAAGCCCCTCAAATCCTTGATAACAGGCCCTAACTAGTACCCTCTAGTGTAGGGGAGTCCAATGCAAGAAACTAGAGGTGATTTGGATCAAAAATGATCAAGTTATCAAGGTTTGAAGAAAAGGGAATTTTGTAGGATTTAATTCATGTAAAAATGGTCATGAATGAATACAATGGGTTAATATAGGATGGTGGCTGCTAGAGGGGGGGGTGTCTTGGCCGGCCATGGCAAGGGGGGGTGTTCCTTGGCTTTCCTTCTAGGTTAAGGCAAAGACTTTGGTGTAAAAGTCTTGATATTTTGAGTGTTTTGTGGAAAATATCCAACAAAGTAAATATCAAGATATTTTTCCTACTTTAACCATTGTAAATATCTATCCCCTTATCATTCAAGGTTAGTAACTAATCTTTAGATTAGGCTAAACTTGGTTAGGGGCTCTCATGACACTAATCAATAATTAAATAATAATAAAAACACATAAATCCAAATAATTCCTAATAAATCCTAGAAAATTACCAAAATACCCTTTAGGCTAAAAAGCCCTAATTTGATGTTCTAAACCTATGGCTAGGCTCACATGATCATGGTTAGTCTCTAGGTTATGAAATCTCTAGGGTTTACACTAGGGTTATACTAGTAAAGTCACAAAGTCATAAGTCATGACTTAGAAATGGTTTTAATTACACTAAAAATCACCATAATTCATATTATGACTAAAACACCAATAATAAATAATAAAAATAATAAATTTTCAAAAATACCCCAATTTTAGAAAACTGGGTGTTACACTAGCCAAGGCTGGAGGGTTGGTGGTATTTGCTTTTCTTCTAGGTGCAAGAGAACTCGAGATGACGTGGCATGAGGCGACCAAGGGTTCTTGTTCGTCATCGATTGGCATCCTCTTTCTGAGGCGATGTCGGATTGGTGCGACAAATTGCAGCTACTGGAACACGGAAACGCCTTGGTGATGGGGCAGCTGTTTTGCAACAACAATAATTGATGGTAATACTAGCACAAGTATGCCCGGTGAGGGGCGAGTTGTACGTAGTATTTGTCTACTCCGCCTAGCGTTTGTGACTAATCACATTATGCAAGTCATGCAAGAGGAGGTCCACAGTCACACCCACTTCATGCGCAACGCTAAGCGTTACGCCTGGGTGTAATCGAGGACAATTAACTCCCTGACTCAGTTTGGACGTAACGACTACGCCTGAGTCATTAGTGGGAGTCTCGTGAGGAAGGCCCATCTCACACGTACAGTTAGACTGCATGCATGGACCTATCACAATATTTACCCCCTGGCTTGGTTCTTGCACATAAAATGCACCCAAGAGACAAGAGGCCTTTGAGGACTAATTTTCTTTAGGTGCAGAGGCCACAGAATCAGTCCGATACAGTTTTCCAACGGATGGGCGCGTAACAGTTAGTGTACGCCTTTGGCCTACAGCCAACATAGCACGTTGAGCGCGTAGCACTCGTGCTGCCTTCGAGTTCTTTGTACTAGCCCTCGAAGGCACATAGTACTCAGAATCCAACTTTTCTTCAGCATGATGAGAAGCCATTCTATCAAAGACAGTGGCTTTCATGGGCACAGTGAACCCCCTGTAAGAGCGAATGGGTGCACCTCCTTTCTTCATTCTCCATGCCTTGGACTGGGCGTGAGTGGTTCAGAAAGCAGAAGCAATATTTTGCTTCCCAGTCCCACGCCTCATTGACGGAGTAGCCTTGCTATTAGCAGCAAGAAGAGACTTTGTAGGCGTAGATTGTACGCCTTGGGTTTGCTATGCTTCGGGAATAACCTCATTGGCATTAGTGCACAGCGTACTGCATTTGGGTATCCAGACTCGGCCGGTCTTCTTCGACTTCAGCTTCGAAGGACTCGTGCTACCTTCAGAGAGAAATTCTTTGTAGGCTTGCTAGTCAAAGCGTACGACCAGCATCTTTTGTGAAGATTCAAGCTTGTTATCGTTGGATTTCGTCACCGCCTTCTCGTAGAAGGAAAAGGACATCCCAGCAGAGTTTCCAGTTTGTTTGCCATTAGAAAGTATTTGATTAAACTTTTAATTTCAAACGAACAAGTACAAAGAAAAGGGCTCCTTAACAGGATCTTCCTAAGTACAAATTTTTTAATCTGGGAACTTGTTGACGATGGAGAGTGTAGATTTTTATTACTCCGTTGACGATCAGATGACGATCAAGAGAATTGAAAGTCTTTCTGTTTGATTTACGAAAAAAGACAGCAATTTGGTACTCTAAAGTGGGTGTGATGCACTGCGTCCTCGAATGAAGGAATGATCCTTCTATTTATAGCTGATCAGTGGAATGATCCACTGCTACACGTAGGGATGCTACGCTCATAATCTGTTGGGCGTAGGGGCATTGCGCGTGATCTGGGGAGCGAATCCGCTACAACTGCTCTTTGGGCTACGGATGAGCTGCCACATAGCGTATGTTGGGATTCATTTATTGTTGAAATCCTCGGTAATTAGCACCCATTAGCGAGCATGACCTGGTAAATGACACGTGGCGCGTGTGTATTTCCTACAGATTTTGCTTTATTGGAGTAGAGGAGCTTCCTACGCCCTGACTTGGCATGTGGAGTCTCCTTTCATAGAAGAAAAATTTCATAGAGGCGTAGGGATGACCCTATGCCAAAGCTTGGCTTCATATAGTATTTTATCGTGGGTGAGATTCCACGTGGCAACTGCAATGATGTAGGTTGTCAATTCAACCTTCGAAGTGCGTCGGCACAGGTAGGTGCCACGCCAATGTTAGCTGTTTGGTGTCTCCTCGATTTTTGTACTACCATCATTACAGTATATCAGGACTCTGCCTATTACGTTTGTATTGGTTTTTGAGCTAAGTCGTCATAGAACATTAAATGCACCTTAGTTGGAGAGAGGCTGAAGTAAAAAAGCGTAGTCCTCAAATTGTATGGCTCATCTGAAGGCGTAGCCAGTCCGGGGACGTAGTGGCCTTGTTTGCATAGTAGTATTTCTCTTTAGCTTTTGTGCTGCCACCATTTGTACGGGAGTCAATGTGTGTTTGTACTTTACTTGAAGCGTCATGCTTTGGAAGTTGAGCCTACTGTCAGAAAATATATTAAATATTCTTTGGAAGCTGGGGCTTTAACTTTAGATGGCATAGCCACTTCAGGTCATAGCCATTTTTAAAGGCGTAGCTACCTTGGTCAACTTCTCCTCCGTTGTATGCGGCATGGGGATTGAAATGTTGACTGGATCATTTCTCAAAATGGCAAGTTCATTGCCATTAATAGCAAATTCATCAAATTAAAGTCAGATTCATTGTCATTTAATACGAGATTGATTATTTTAATCTCGAGGCTTTGACTGAATGCCATGTGGCATAAGCGTAGGACTATGCTACTGTCTATAAATAGGAGCTTTCCTGAGAAGTCTTTCCTCCCTTTCTCTCGACACTCCTCCTTCATGTCTGACCTTGAGTTAGCCTTGGGTTGCCGTGAGCCTCCTTGTCTTTGGCACATGAGTCGGATGTTGGTTGTGGATCTCTTTATTCAAAGAAGCTGTGGTCTTGTGGAAGAACAACTTCAGAGTTTCGAGATGCATCTGAGCATTTTGTGTAGGGATGAGGTCCAAGATATCGGGTTTGGATTGATTGCCAATTCGAAGTGCTACAGGTTATGCTCTGCCCTACTCAAGAACTGCTTCATTAGCCTTATTTGAGCGAGGAAGCTGCGCACCTTGTTAGGCTGGAAGAGACACAGGTTGGCGCTTGCGCCTGTGCGTCGACGAGGAAGTAATTTGCTCCGATAAGGAAGAGACGCACCATAGTCGAGACGTCAAAGTGATGCGCCTGTCCATAGATCACTAGACTACGCTATAGTAGACTTTCAATGTAAACGAGAAAGAAAGCCTTTGTAATAGCTTTTCATATAAAAAAATAAAAAATCCATTCTTTTTGTGCCTTTATTGACTGTCTCAATTTCTCTGTTTCTTGTTTTCGGTGTGTACTTCTTTGTGATACGTAAGTCTCTTTAGCCACTATGGGGCGCATAGGACTCTGTGTTTTGCAAAAGCTATTCTGGTTGTTCTGGGCGTGTAAGACTCTGTGGCGCACCAGTCTTTTCGACTTCTATATGGTACCTATAATTCCATGCTTCTACAGGTTGCCACGGATAATGCCTACCATCAGAGGTTATGCTGTTGCTGGTGCATGTGCCAGTACAGGGGCTTGTGCTGCCAACCTCTCCATAACCATCATCAAGCTTTGCCTTATGGCCTTAGTCTACTGCATCTGTTGTTGCATTATGGTCTGAAAGAATTAGAACATCTGGGCCTGGCCATCGGGCTGGGGTATCTGCGGCATCAGTCTGTAAGGCTGCTACAGGTGTAAACCCCTATTTTTATAATTTTTTTATTATTTTATAGTATTTTATTTGCACAATATTTATACTAAAAATACTTTATAAGTGTTTATTTTGTTTTAGAATTTTTTTATAGAATTTTTAGAGTACATATATGTGTGTATATATATATATATATATATATATATATATATATATATATATATATATATATATTATTAACACCCAAATCCTATATTCATATCAAAGGCGTAAAATGCCGAAGCATTTATATATATATATATATATATATATATATATATATATATATATATATATATATATATATATATATATATATATATATATATATATATATATTATTAACACCCAAATCCTATATTCATATCAAAGGCGTAAAATGCCAAAGCATTTACAAGTAAGCGCAAGCAGAAAAGGAAAAGAGAAACAAAAATAAAAGGGCGAAGGAAAACCAAACATGTGCTCGAGAACCAATCCTGAGGGTTCATAAGATCAGGGAGTTCCAGAAACCCTCCCTGACGTGCTTGCAGTGTCTGCCGACTTAGAGAATCTGTCGGATGGCCTCCCTGATGAGTTGATTGGCAGAGTATTATCGACCCTCGTATATGTGTTTGTTGCAGTTTTTCCAGATAACCCACGTAATGGCGACTACGACGATCTGGTGGCCGTACGAGGCGCTGCCCTAGGTGGCTAGAGGATCGTTGAAGCCCCACCGACCTGAACCTGGCCATAACAAAAGGAGAGAGCATTCCAAACCTGCATAGCCAGGTCTCTTGATAAGAAAACAAGCTCAACTGATTCAGGCTGGCACATCATGCATCAATTACACGTCGAAGCTAAACTGTAGCCTATGGTAGTGAGGGTGTCGTCAGTGGGAAGCTTCTTACGGTACACTATCCACAACAGAAACGACCATTTTTTAGGAATACAGGTTTGCCAGGAAGGCCCGATGGTGGGGATGGCAATCCAATGTCTCGGATATCTCTTCGCATAGATGCAAGTAAGAATTCTCCGATGACCGATGGGGAGCACCACAATGAGTCTGGTTCTAGCCTAATCGTCAAACCAGATGCGGCTAATGCAGCAGCTGCTGCCTCTCCAATCCACACCCGAACCCTCTCCCAATTCTATACCCCGTTAGTGTCCCACAGATCTCTGATCTCACTGAAAAGAGGAGCAGCCGAACGGTGGAGGAAAGGTCATCCCCGACCCAACGTTCGAAGAAAATGGACGAAGCTCCCAATCCAAGGTTAAGGCGAATCAAAGGTTCTTTAAGGCTACGTCCGTGCAGGATGCGAAGCCACGACGCTGATGCTCTACAGTTTGGGGAAGCAATCGACGGATGAATGTGCTTGAAGTATCTGGCTTTCATAAATCAAGTCCAAATGGAATGATTGCCTCGAAGCTTGTACCACAGCTTCATGGAACAAGTGTCCACAACATGAGACAACCTACAGAATCCAAGGCCTCCCTCGGCTGTCAGTTTTGCTATAGTACCTTCACAGTGCCCCTAGAAGAAGTTGGCAAAAAGGTTTTCTATAGAGTTGAGCACCTTCTTGGGGGAGAGAAGCAGCGAGGGTGTAGATGGGGATGGAAGAGAGCACGTGGTGAATCAGAATCATCTTCCCTCTAGGAGAAAGAATTGCATTGTGCCGTCCTTCGATTATTTTCCTAATTTTGCCTACCAACCCCTCAAAGATTCCCGCATTATTCTTCCGTACACCAACGGGTACCCTAGATAAGAGAAATGTGGGTACGAGACAGCGAAAGAGGTAATATTAGAGAGGATAGCCAATTGGTCTCTGTTGGCCGAGTGGTGACTATAAATAACGCTCTTGTTGGGGTTAACATGCTGACTAGAACATCTGGTGTATCTATCCAGCGTGTGTTTAACCACCTCCAAAGACCCAGAGTTGCCAGTTGAGAAGATGAGGATGTCGTCAACGTAAGCCTGGTGGGTAATGATCGGGTAACCGCTAGCAGTATAAAAATGCTAGAATCGGGGGGTACCGACCATCTTGTTCAGGTTTCTGCTTAAAGCTTCTGCTACAATGATGAACATAGTAGGGGAAAGAGGGTCGCCTTTTCTAACACCGTGACTAGCTTTCAAGAAGACCTTAGCTTGGCCGTTAACTATAGTAGAGAACTAGGAGTCGCAGATCGATCTCCACATAATGTCGATCAAAACCTCCAAAAACTCAAAGGCTCTAAATACCCAGATCATGAATTATCAGTCAAGCCTGTCGTATGCCTTTTCCATGTCAAGTTTAATATCAATGTTTCCACCCCTAGGCGAGAATTTCATACAAGTGACCAACTCCTAGAACAGGAGGATATTGTCTAATATATTTCGACCATGAACGAATCTACTTTGCTCTTCAGATATAATCTTGGGAAGGAGCCCACTCATGCGGTTGGCGATGATCTTTAAGATGATTTTGTTGGTGAAGGTGCACAGGCTCAAAGGACAAAAATCTTTGAAGGTTTTCGGATTGTCCTTCTTAGGGATAAGAATCAGGTTGGCGCTGGATATCGATCTGGGGTATCTGGCTCCTTGAAAGAAAGAAGTTACCGCCTCGTAGATGTCCGACTTGATGACAAGAATCTAGTTGGCGCTAGATATCGATCTGGGGTATTTGGCCCTAGATATCGATCTGGGGTATCTGAAGAAGACACCCGTGAAATAATTCATTCCTGGAGCGTTGTGCTCGTCCAGAGCCCATATGACGTACTTGACTACTATTTCGGAGGGCAGGAGTTGCAGCTGGACGCTATTACGGTCTTCTATCAGGCGAGGGATCGCCGCAAGAAATTTTTTGTCCCTGTGGATGACTTCTTTAGTGAACAGTTGACAATAGAAGGTCTCCGCAGTCGATTGAATGTCCATTTGTTCTTTCAAGATGCGACCATTCTCATCCGCGATCTGGAGGTGGTTAAGCTATTGTTTGCGTCCCTTGACGCAAGTGTAGAAGTAGCTGAAGTTTTTGTCGCCCTCAGTATCCTATTTCAACCTGGCTTTTTGTTTTCAGAACTCCATCTCGACCTTGAGGCAGAACTTCAACAGTGCTCTGGTGAGATTGATGGAGGCTCTGGCTGCAGGAGAATTGTCATGAGCAAACAGAACCTCAGTACGATTAACATCGTCTTCGGCTGTGCGAACTGCCTAGAAAATGTCCCTGAAGACTTCCTTACTCCAACTAATGAGGGCTTTTCTAGTAACTTTGAGTTCGGCAGCCACATGGACGAGAGGGTCAAGATCGTCAGTGCCATTCCAGGCAGCATCAACGATGTTCCTCAATTGGGGATAATGACTCCAAAGGTTAAGGAAGCAAAAAAATTTCTTGATCTGATTCCTGTTTCTGCTAATGCCTATAAGGAGAGGGGAGTGATCCGAGTGGGTCATATTAAGTTACGAAAGAATAGAGATGATCTCCAAGTTTGACTACTTAGAGTTGATCAGGGTGCGATCAAGGCGGGAGTATTACCGTTTGGCACCTTCCTACATATTGTGCCACGTGAAGGAGCTTCCTGAAAACTAGAAGGGGACAAGTGTGCACTAAAAATGAAGTTGTTGAAGTCGCGCATGGCCAACGTAGGTGGAGGTTGACCTCCCGTTTTCTCCTCCCTACTAGCAACAATATTGAAGTCTCGAGCACAGAGCCAGGAAAGGTTGATATGGAGTTGATGTGTGTCACTTAGAGACTCCTATAGTTGTTTCACTAGTACAAAAGGTCATAAAAGCCACGATTTTGGTTTGACAGCTTAGCTACGGTTTTAGGATGTCGCAGCTGCCATGGACCGCGGATAGGAGCGATCGAGACTGAAAAATCGGGTGTTCCATCCAGCATGATAGCGCCTGCTTCGTGTAATTAACGCTACCAAGCTTCACGTCTGCAGCAAAGAAGATCCAGATATCATGGAAACCAGCGATGGCGTCGGCGAAGCCTAACTATAGCTGGATGGATTTAACTATATTGTGGGGATTTTGGGTTTAATAACTACTAAGATATCAATTTTGTGGATTTTTTTGAGACTAATTAATCTTCTCAAGGTGGGTTTGTTAGCGAGGCCCCTAACATTCCAAGATAGGATGTTAAGCATCAAGATAACTGAGAAGAGGATAATTGGTCAATTTTTCGGCTGACCGGGTGGTCATGACCGTACCCTCTTTGGCATTTTTTTTCGATTTTTTGTTTTTGGCTGCAGCCTGACCGACTACCTTGTTATATTCAGGATCAACAGAATCTTCTGCAGGGTGCAAGTAGTCTTCGCCCATAATTTTTGCCAGAGCTCTATAGAAGCTGTGCTTGCTGGTGATACCTGCGTGTAATCCCTGTTGCATCCTGTCCACTTATTCTTGCCCAAAGTTGTCTAGAATGACCGCTTGTATGTGACCTCTTTGAAAGGGATAGAGGGGACTACTGGGTCTTTGATTTGGTGGTCTTTGTCCACCACCTCGGATTCAGGTGTCCAGTGTTCCTCTTCTATATCGACTGCCTTATTTGGCGCATTGCGATCCTCAGAATCCTCTGCCAAAGATTGATCTCCCACGGAGGGTTGGGATGTCTCCTGGTATGCGCCTGAGGGAACTGCTGCAAGAATTTCAAATTGGTTGGTAAGGTTTAATGTTGCGCATTTGCAGGGAACTATGGCCCTTTCCTGCGATATTTAATCTTTTATTTGAGAGTTTCCTGCACTGGCAACAAATATTATGTTTGAATTGGGTAACGGTAGAAGAGGGGATTATTGTGATTTCTTTGGCGGTTGCGGTAAAGCGGCCTTTCTTGTCACTTTTTTCTTCAATCAGGATGCGCACGAAAACAGTGCTCGGTCCGAGGGTCTACGCATATGAAAATGTTTACAGAATATGATGTTGTTGTCGTAAATAATTTGTTGGGTGTAGGTATTATTATCGAGCATGATTTCAATGTGATTCGGAAGGTCCTTCGATAAATCTAGTTCCATGCAAATTTTAGCATAATTGCCTTTGGAGAGGTTTCGGGTTTCTTCCGCCATAGCCATAAAAGTCCCAAATTAGTTAGCAATCCTCTTCATAGATGCGGGGGCAAAACAAATGAGGGGGATGATCGAGAGGGTGACCCACGTCGAGACTGTCACTGAGTCTTCTCTGGTGTTGAACTCCGGGGTCCATTTAACAATTTTCATAATGTGTGTGTCTATCTTGCCAGTACCTCTGCTCCAGACGTACTTGTGGTCGTTCTTCGCAAAAGGTGGAGGAACATGTGTTTGGGGTCCATAGGGGCCACACTGTGCCCCAAAGATAGACCCCAGCTAGCGATGACTTTCTGCACCCAAGACAGATTCGGACATCTGCTGGAGAATTTAAGGACAAAAGTATAATGGGAGGTTGCTGACAGAGGGGAAATTTCTTCGGGGAAAAGGGGCACCAGGATCTCGTGGGTTTCTGCCGGATAAGAATATTCCATGTCTGGCAGTGCGACTTCAGAGACAGGAGTGAAGTGTGTGGCTGCACGGTCTGGCCTTAGCTTGGCAGCGTAAGACGCAGCAGGGGGACAATGGGTTTCGAGCTCCTTGACAGGCTGATCTATGGAAAGCACAAAGAAGGGCTCAGGCTGAAGAAGCACAGGTGGAACCCCTATATATATATATATAAAATAAAAAAACCTTGCGAGATATTGAATATCTCGTGAGTCAAACATCTTCCCATGTTCCCGACCAAGTCGTGCCACAGCAAAGGTTTTTTTTTTAATTTCATAGATTCAAAACTCATTCAAACCTCTACCAAAACTCCCCAAATCTTTTCATGTCACAATCTATGTCATATTCTCTTCTATATAAATCTATTCCTACTCAAAATATAGTGTTTAATTCGAACAAAAATTGAATTCAAACAATACGTATATATATCGAACCTATTTACCCATTTCCTTCGAAAACCCTATGAAATCATCATGTATTCAACTTCCTACCGACCCCTACGCTCCTCTAGACTGTGCGCACTTCTTCGGCTGCCTGCCACCGTCGGGAGTTCGTCGGAGGCCACTGCAAAGTCGTCTGAACTGTCGGGATCAACCAAGAACAGAGACAGCTCTGTTTTATTCCAACTATAGGTACCCAAATTTGGATCGTAATTTCTTAAGTTTTGATCAATCATTTCTTAAACTGTAAATTCCAAGGTAAAGCCTGTATGACCCTCTTGTAATCCCTTCAATGGAATTTTGTTATAACCCATTAGGTCGATCAGAAATTCGAAGCAAAGATCATCGAAAATCTGTTAAAAAAACAGAGCATAACACTGTCGAAACACCCTATTTGGAAGCCACAATTAGAATCGAATGTGTAGAATATTAAAATTCTATTTAAATAGACCTGAAGACTACCTATAGGGCTTCAAGACCAATTTTACAGAACTTGATTCCATCAACCGTGCGTCATAAAAACTGATTTCCAAAATCAAGAAAAATTATTTTCAAACTAATAGAAAATTCAGAAAATTTCATGATAGGGCATGCATCCTGACAAACAGGGTGACATGGGCACGTACTGAAAGCAACGAAAGGTGCGTATCGACTTCGCGGACATATAGGATTCGACAGAACTTGATTTTGCTGTGTATGCATGACGAAATCATAGCGTATCGATCAAGATATCCTGTAACAGCCTCTTTACAAACTAGCCCACAACTTTGCGCACGTTCATAATCTCGAGACAATACTTGTGCGACTGAAATTGTGTCATTTTTTTGGTCCTGTGAGCCAAGTTTGGTCCGAATTTGAGAATGTCAACCGGAACACTATTTTGGCGGTCCTACAACCCGATCTAACAGGCAAAATTGTGCATGGCTCATCGAAATCCAATTTTTGACATACAGTTGAGTTTGTATCATCAAATCGGATCCATAGACATATAATTTGATGACTTTAGAGACCGTAGGTATTGGTACATTTTTAGGTGCAAAGAGGGTCCAATAGCTGATACCGATTTGGCCCAAAATGATAATTTTGCCCCTATGTCCATAAATTGAATTATGGGTAGGCAATCTTAGACATTTCTTTTATCCCAAAATGTTCGTGATGTTTATTTCAGCATCTGAGGTCATTTTCAGTAGTTGACTTTCATTGCTCTTTGTTTCTAATGATTTGAGTGACTGAACATTGTTATTTCTGAACACCACCTCCAGGCAAGATACCATGCCACTATTTACTGTTCTTTTTTTTTTGGTTATTTTATTATGTTATTACCATTTACATGTTTCTATTACACTGTGCGTCCAAATCATACTTGGGTGCGAGCGACTGTATTAGTCATTTTACTACTTTTTGTTATTTTTATGCATGGTGACTTAGTACTAGATGACCACCTATTGATGTGAGGTATTGGTATATCTAATATGGGCTTGACACTTGCTTTATCACGAGTTATGAGTCACATGTAGGACACAGACTCACGTAGTCGGCTGGCCACCGATGCGTCTCAGACGTACGATGGTTAGGAAATAACTGCTAATAGAATTTGCATGATTAGTTGACTTGATTGTTATTAAAGGTTCATATATTTTATGTATATAACATTGATAAAAATAGGATGGGGAGAACAGTTCCTTGATGTATGAGCCAAGTATGCACTATCCATTATACAATGTAAGCTCCGTCGAAGATACAGGTTCTGATTCCCCACTGTACTGACTCCCTCTAACGTTTACGGTGTGTTACGGACGTCGACCCCTTACCCAACTAGAAACTATGGCAATCCCACTGTAGAAAGAGTGTCCACAAGTTGGAGGTTTGTTCTTAAATGTATGTTCACAGTAGAATTGTTAGGCACCCTATTTCATGCATCTTTTATCTTATTACTCAGTTTATATGTCATGTTGTTTTCTTGTATCTTGATACGTCCCTCTGAGGACCTGGTGATCTCTCCAGGCTTAGATGACCAGGACTTATCCCAGGAGTATGGTTCTATACTGGATCCATCTTTCATAGCTAATGAGGTCTCACCTAACGAGATCTGGTGATTTAGTTTATTATTTATGACTTGATAAATTTGTAGTGGATATCTCTTATTTGTTTTAATTATATTTTAGGAGGTCGGACTCCAGTGTACTTCAGGCTCAAAGCCTAGCCAGTGTACTAGTATTTCTTCGAGTGTTTACGACTATATTTTTGCAGATGATAGACCTGACAAGTAAGTAATATGAGTTTTTATTTAATTCCAACAGTTTTTTTTCTAATCTATTCGTTTCTTTTCTTAGGAAAATAATATCATCTTGCAACAAAATCTATGTGTCTCGGGCTGAGATGCAGTCCTTATCTCCAAAAAAGAGAATTAAAGATGGGGTATGTATATATAGTATATTTCTTCTTAGATGCCATCTATGTTTACTTCGATTCCATCGCTGATATTTTTAATGAGATACTCAGATTGTAACCCTTGTCTCTGCTCTTCTTACCGCGGAGGAACGAAAAAGAACTTTCAATAAAGCTAATGTATGGTATTTACCAATAAGGTTAACGGTGAGTGAGCATTTTATTCTTCAATGATTATGCATTAACAATTTTCTCGTTTGTTTGTCCTTCGCAATGTATTAATTGATGTGTATGTAGAGAGCAACGTTACCTTCATCTGATAAACAACTTCATGAAATATGGAAGAAGTAAAAATATTTCCAGAATTATATGAGACCTTTAAGCATTTGTAACGAGGTATTAATGTATTTCTGTTTAAATATTAATCCTAATTTTCTGAAAATTTACTAATTTATTTTACCTAATTAATCCTGATTCAGATATACATACCCATTCTTTTGTCTGACCACTATACTCTTGCAAGAGTTATGGTTAAAACAATAGCTGTTGAAATTTGGGACACACTTGGATCTATAGATGAGCCGATTCAAAACAAATCGGTCATAAAAGAAATAGTAAACACATATTCATCAATTTTTATTAATTGTGTACAAGATCCGCGGTATCATAATACATATTGTATTCTAGTAATTGTAGCTTTCAAATTTGGATCTCTTTCTCGAAGAAGAGTTTTTGAAGTTGAGAGATGCTAGGTTCAACTTTTCTACTTTTGCCATAAAATGTCGTCCTTATGTTCCCCGCCAAGGCAATACATTTGATTGCAAGATTTTTGTAATTGTATTCATGAAAGACAGATGTAGTCTGGACTTCCGTTCTCTCAATGTAAGTCTGAAAATATGTCGTCAAAAATTTATACTTTTTAGAGCAATATTTTTGATGTTATATTTGTTATATGTAGTTTGATTCGGAAATGGAAAGGCGCAAAGCTGCTAAATGGATTGCAACTTCAGACCACAATGAAGAACTATCCAACTTGCGCAATAATATAATTAAGCATGAAGGATTCCAAACTAAAATGATTGAATATGGAAGACGATGAATTTTTTTTCTTCTTTTATCTAATGTATTATGTTCATTTGTTTTGTTGAGTTATAATGTTCTTAAAATGTGGGATGAAAATGATGTCAAAATGTTCATTTGTTTCATAATCTTGCTGCCATATAATCCTAAAATATCCTAACCGGTGCCTCTGACCCTACGGGTATACCCTCGCTTCGTGCTAAAGTGATTTATACCTCTCCTATGGGTATACCCTCTCTTCGTGCTAAAGTGATTTCTGTCTAAGCATGTATCGAGAAAAATTCTCAAGTTATTGACAAGAGAAAATTTATAAAATACCCAAAAATTGCAAAAGTTTTATGAAAAAATCTACCGCAAAATAGCATTCATTGCGTGCCCAGAATTAGCTAAAAATATATAAAAGGGTGCTGCTTGACCGTATTGCCCTTCTATTTTTTTCAAAACACTCATGAAACCTACTCTTCAAAACCAAAAAGTTTCTATTCTTCCTCTTCTTCCATACGCTGCTACTTTTTGTATTTAGGTTTTATCCTCCAAAATCTTCAAACCCTATTTCAAAAACTCGTCAGTACTCTCCATTCGCAATCTTCACACCATGTCGCAAACATCAACATCAAATGGAATCCCAGTTAGAGAAGAGGGAGAAGACATAGATATGCGAGAAGAGAGAGCTGTTGTGAAGAGATTTAAGAAGGTTGCACATGAGCCAGAGGCTAGTAATCAAGAAGGAGTGCAAAAAGAAGGCCAAAAAGAAGGTATAACTATAAGTTGTGTTCATGATTCGGTTAAGGCAACGGAGGGGAATGGTCATTCTCCGTCTTAATACAACGGAGGGGTATAGTCATTCTCCGTGATAAAATGCAGGAGAATGACTATTCTTCGTGTTATATTGACGGGGAATGGTCATTCTCCGTATTAATATCACGAAGAATGACCATTATCCTTGTTAAATTAAAGAATTAATTCTATTCTCTATGTTGACTTGACAGAGAATGGCCATTTCCGTGTTACAATGAAGGATAACTGCCATTCTTCGTGTTAAAACCACAAAAAATGGCTATTTTCGTATTAAAATGTAGGAGAATGGTCATTCTTCGTGCAAATATAACAGAGAATGGCCATCTCCGTGTTGAAATATAGGAGAATGGTCATTCTCCGTGCAAATATCACGGAGAATAACCATTATCCGTGTTAAAGTCATAGGGAATGGCCATTATTCGTGTTAGATTGACGGAGAACAGTTGACAGAAACCTAATTTTTCGTCTTTTTTGTAGGAAAAAAGGTCAGAAATAAAGATTCAAGAGTTTTTCGTTCTTCTTTCAAGACGATGCAAACTCTTATGGATGATGTCAAAGAAGATGGCGACCGTTTGCCCGAGCCAGTTATTGATTCTTTGAAGAAATCTGGTTTCTATAATTTTATCGAGGTATTCTACAAAAACAAAGTTCACACTCAAGAATTGACCAAGGTTTCAGAAGGTCTTGAGAATTTGATAGGAACTTATGTGGAAGAAAAATCTGGCATTAGATACTTTTAACTGAGCACTACTATTAAAATAGCGCTGAGTGTGGGCGATATGACAGCCATTTTCGGTCTACCGCTGAAGGATAATAGTGAGGATGATGCTAATTAGAGAAGATTGATAATGGAAAAACAACATCAGCCCACACCACCAGCATCGTTGAGCCTGTGTAGAGATTACTTCACAAGATTGCTGGCTAATTCTAAGGGCAAACACTCAGAAGTCACGAATAGGGAAGTGAGAGAGAAGTTCTTTGAATTGTTATAACGACTTCGTGGCCGAGATAACGCTGTTAATCCAGTTGATTTGGCCAAACTAAAAATCTTCCACTTGTGCCAAACAGTATTCTTCATAAAATCTGGCGGTTCAAATTTGTCGTACAGATTCTTGGCCTTGGTAGACAGCGTAGAAGTTATCCACAGTATATGCTGGCCAAGGTTAATCTTGGAGTATGTCATGGAGAGCATCAAGAGGACTACAAGTAAAACTAAAGGGGCATTACTCCAATGCATACTCCAAAATTGAAGGTTCCACAATATACTTCCTCTATTGGTTTGCGGAACATAGTACGCTTGTGGAAAGGAAATTCGCACCAATATGTGAATATTCGAGATTTTATACATGGAATGGGTACGAAATCTCGGTCTTCCTCAAACGCGAATATCACATTAAATTTAGATCGAAACAGATATTCAAATATTTGGTTATAACTGTCGGGAAAGAGGAAGGCCACCTAGAAGAGGATGTAGAAATATGAGAAGAAGATGCATTTAAGGGAAAGGGACACCACCAAACTAGTGGGGATGAGGATGCTGAACAAGAGAGACACCAACAACTTGGAATGAACACCGTGATGGAGGTGTCGGTGCAGGAATTGGAGGAGTTTAGAAAAGAGAAGTCTCAGGTTCTTGCTGAGAATGAAAAACTCAATGAAAATCTTAAAGAGCTAGAGACACAAGAAGCCCAACAACGTCCAATCAACATTGTGATGGAGTGCTAGGTGCATGAATTGGAGGAGTTGCAAAGAGAAAAATCTGAGATTCTTGCTGAGAAAACGAATCTACGTAAAAAGCTTAAAGAGCTAGAGGAACAAGGAGCCCAACAAATTCAAAGGAACACCTCGATGGAGATATCGTTGCAGGAATTGGACTCCTTGCGAAGAGAGAAATATGATGTTATTGCTGAGAATGTAAAGCTTAGCGAAAAGGTTAAAGAGCGACAGGCACAAGGTAATTTTTTTTTAAAGTTCTGATTTGTAATTTTCCATGTTAGAATGCAGGAGAATGGCCATTCTCCGTATTAAAATAACAGTGAACGACCATTCTCCGTTTCAATACCATGGAGAATGGCCATTCTCCGTGGTAATATCACGGAGAATGGCCATTCTCCGTGGTAATATCACGGAGAATGGCCGCTCTCTGTGTTAAATGGAAAGAGAATGGTCGTTCTCCGTGTTAATAAGATAGAGAATAGCCATTCCCCATTTTAGAATGCAGGAGAATGGCATTCTCCGTATTAGAATGCAGTAGAACGGCCATTCTTCGTGTTAGGTCACAGAGAATGGTTATTCTCCGTGTTAGATTCATATCATATTGATTGGCATCATACATTTCATTGTTGTTTGATTTATTTTAGTACAAATAACCGAGCAGCTCAGAAAAACAAATAAAAGGCTCGATAATGAGAAAAAGAGCTTTAAAACAAAGTTGAATAGTTGAATATTGAAGCCATTGAAATGGATGCAAAAATTGCTGAACTCGAAGCTATTGTTGTAGCATTGCAGCATGAGGAGATTCAAGCAGCTGCTGAACTTGTTGCTCCAAAAAGTCAAAAGAAGAGGAGATGGGGGAAAGAGGTCCAGAAAACCATTACCGGCATTAACCGATGAAGATGTTACTCCCTTGGAAAAAAATACATTTAGAGAGGCTAATAAAAAGCAGAAGATAAATGTCGCTCCGAAACCAAAACCTCAACCCAAACCCAGGGTCGGAGGAAAAAAATAAGCAGACAGATTCGAAATCTGGGCAAGATGCCAAAATGGCTGAACTAAAGAGGAAGGGTGTCATACTAAGGGAATGCGATGACATTGTACTTTGGATGGATGCGGATGAAGAGCTGAAGAAGGTTTACATGGACATCGTATTCCAAGAAAGATGAGTCCAAAGTATGTATTTTGAACTCGACCAATCTCCGTCCAATTCATAACAGAGAACAACCATTCTCCGTGACAATTGGCCGGAGAATGATCATTCTCCGTATCAGTTGGACGGCGAATTATCATTCTCCGTGTCAGTTGGACGGCGAATGGCCCTTTTTTTCATTTTTTCCTTTCTAGACTAATTTCACAATTATGTCCTAAGAATCTCTATTAATTTAATCTAAAATAAATTTATGTGTAGTGATATTGTATACTTGAGTGTGCCGAAAGAGGGTAAAAATGAAATTGAAATCTAGATGTCGGCAATCGACATGCAAGACATACTCAACTATGAAGACATGGAGGCTGGCATACTCAATCTAATAATAAAGAAGCTGAGAGAAATTCAAGGCTATGTAAGAATGTACGCCCAGTCAAGTTCAAAGGACGTGCAATATAAGTGGTCTGTATTCTTGATGCCCCACACATTGGTAAGAATCTAAACAGAAAAATCCATATTCATGTGTACACCGATGAAAAATGACATAAAAAATTACTTATGATATTGTGTTTTGTTTTTGGGAAACAGAACATCGTTGAACATGCCATTGAACCAGAAGCAAAAGCCGGCGCCCTTGACACTTTCAAAACAGATGTAAAAGACTTTGTCATGGGTTTAGAGGATGATATAGAGTTTCTATTCATCCCACTCTTCAATGTATCCATCAAACACTGTACGCTGCACACATTCAACTTGATCCCCTACGACTGGACAGACTACAACTTCTTGAGGCAAACCACGTACGAAAAGGGCAAGGTAGATGCAGAATTAATGAAGAAGACCTTAAGTCTAGGCATCCAAAGATCTTGATAGTTCAAGTCGAACGCATGCACAGCATGTTCCTTCGATGCAAGGCTTGACGCAGCCCTTGCTTATCAAGTCATTGCACGAACACGTTAGATGAGAGTTTTGTTGGGCTATCGAAGTCATAGCAAGCACTGTCCCCTGTTATCTGTGGTTGTCAAGTCAGTTAGTCCCACGATCTTAAGGCTCATCATATAAAGTATGACTTGGGCGATAGAAATACTATAAACATGTCGGGACTGTAGGTCAGTCACAGTCAATAAGAGTATGGAAACACTGCCTTGCGTGAGCACAATTTAGTTAAGTCAATAAGAGTATGGAAACACTAAAAATATGTCAGGACTGTAGGTTAGTCGTCAAGGAGGAACATGACGGGGCTGTAGGTCAGTCGCCGAGGCAACCCTGGTTTAGGCTCTGCAAAAGAAGTATGATAAGTATAAGAAGTAAAGCTAAGGAAGCTAAGTTGTGATGGCTAGGCCATGTATTTACGTTGAGTCTAGGAGTTCTCATAGGTGCCTGGTTATAGACAACTTGTCGACAAGGTTTCGTACCCTCGATTCGGGAACTTGGGGACTCAGGACCGTATCGGCCTAGGAGGGAAGCAAGGTAGGCGGGCAAGAACACGCCGCCGGTGATTCGAGGACTTGAGCAGGGCTAGCTACCCTTAGCTGCAAGGGCCTCGTCTTGCACCACCTACGTGTCCAAGATCGCTTGAATTGCAAGTAACCTTTCATATAAGTCAAGTTGGTGTGTTAAGCGGCAATCCGCATGCACGGTGTCGATCAAATCAAGGAAAGTGCAAGCACGGCACGCATGAAGTAAATATAGTATGCACGGGTGCATCATAAGTCTTAAGAAACCTAAGATTTGGCTATAGAAAGGACATGTGCCTCGATACAAATGTAGCATCGAGTATTAAGTCGATGGCATAGAGTTGTGTAAATCGGGATTGTATCATCTCGAGTTAAGTCAAGAAGGTCCATAAGGCAAGCTTGGTTAGGTCATGCTAAGTTGCAAGGCACGGCCTCAATGTTCAAGTAAGAACCAAGTCGTTGACATGAATCATGTCGTTGTAGCCTAGAGTATGGGCCATAGGGCAAGTACGAGTCGATAAGTTGACGTTGCAAGTACGAGAATGGTCTAGAGGCAAGGATAAGGAAGTTATCGGTGCATTAGCCCGATAAACTGTCTAGAGACACAAATAGAACAAGATGTCTACGTCTTAAAATTGATCCTAAGGCAAGACTAGAAAGACAATCTTAAGGGGACTATGTTTCACAAAAGTAAAGTAACGTGTTGGCTTTGTATGGGTGGATGAGGAGCTCACTCCACCAGTACAGTTAAGTACTGACACCCTACCAGTTTTATGTGCAGGTAATAGGTACCTGCTTGCTCGGGGTGGAGCTTGCTTGGATGCGTCGAGGCGTGGAGTTCTTTGACGCTTCAAGACGCATGGCCGCATTGAAGACTGGACTTATACGGGACATAATGTATGGACATCGTCTATCCGAAGCTTCCACTGGTCTACTCAAATTGTATTGAGAGATGAGAGAGCAGAATGACTTGTAATGTGAGAAGAGTGAGCGTGAGTGATTGTAATCTTGGCCTCACGCCACAATTGTAATCTTTGTTTCAATATTAATAAAGAGTATTTTGAATGACTTGTGTTTTGCATTTAATTTTTTGCTACTATTATTCAATATTTTTGCTTAGGACTTCTGTGCGACGACCCTGTCGCTTAGCCTGTAATCGACTGTTATGGACCTCCCTTGTGTGAGTGCTATCTAGGCTCACGCGACATCATGCCTTAGCAAGGGAAATCTCTCCTACGAGAGCGGGGCGTGACAAGCTAGTTTTCTAATATAGTGGTGTTTCTGTTAATTTAAAATTTACAATATTGTTGAAACTAATACTAATACTAAAATTTAAATTAGTTTTTGATTTAACATTTAAATTTAGATTTAAATTCACAACTTAAAAGCAGTTAAAGTTAAAATTCCATTCCTTTTATTTAAAATCTATAATATTATTAGAACTAGCATTAATATTAAATCTACAGTAAAATTTCTATTAATTTAAAATTTATAATATAATTGAAACTAATATTAATACAGTGGCATTACTGTTATTTCTAAATAGTCTTTTTCTTGTTCGGTCATACCCCTCCATGAGCGGGTTATACCCCCAAAACGAGCGGGTTAAATAGCCTTTTCCAAAGAAAAGAACCCATCCGACTAGAGAGAAACAAAGGAAAGAAGAAGAAGAGTCGCAATGGAGAGGATCAAGAGCAAGATCAACTGCAGCGGATGGGCCTTCATCCCTACGGAGATTCTCTCGATGATACTAGTACTGTCAGAGATGCCGTCGGACGAGGTCATGTATAATGTGGCCCCAGTTTCCCGTTCTTGGTAGAAGCCGTTCAACGGTCCCTTAGACTATTGGTCCAACATGGACTTGGAACAGTGGTATCGGAGGGCCCAGCAAACCGCAAAGATTAGTTTGACCGTAAAGAAGCTCTTGGATCTTAGTGGGGGAATTCTACTGTCCTTCTCCGCGTATAAGCTCGACAAAGCTGCCTTCTCTTTTGCATATTTAATGCTTGTACAAAATTTTATTTTGTCTTATTCTAATACTTTATTTTTTTTTCTATTACAAAATTTTACGTATACTTTGTTAATTTCTATTGATGTTTTCCTCTTTTTATAACACAGTGGAAAATTTCTAAGGGTGTTGCGCATTCCGAAGTGCGACATGAGTGATGAAACTTTCGTGAGACACTTGGAGTTTCTTCCGGTGCTGTAAGAACTCGACATTAGCTACTGCCTCCATATCACGTCGACTGGAATATTTTCCGTCGGCAAGTATTGCCACCATCTGGTCAAGCTGAGGAGGAACATGCCCCCTCCATATTTTATGGTCAGGAACATATTCATGCTGAACACGTTGAACGAGATGGAGGGAAAGGCCGTGGACGATTCGATGCCGCGTCTCCAGCACCTAGAGTTGGGCTCAGGCATGTTCAATGGAGATACGCTGCAGTCTATCATATGCAACTGTAAGGGTCTTCGTGTACTCGACATACGTAGGTGCTTCAATATGCACTTCAACGACGACCTCAAAAAAATTTATGATTTAATATAGACGTTTAAACGACCCTTTGATGATGTAATCCCAGGAGAATGTGGATACGAGATGTATAGTGATTTAGATCTCATCAATCAGTCCTGGGGTGAATTGTTCTTCTGAAATTAACATGCATGCATGCATTTATTTGTATTTTTCATATTTATATGATATCAATATCTTAACATTAATAAAACCTCTCAGTGTAATCATATCCAAGAGATTTCGACATTTCCCCACATAGTGATGGCATTTTACCTTCTTCAAGTTTAATTTTGGTGGTGCAAATTGTACTCATATTTACGGTATCAGTGCCATTCACAATAATTAATGGTGATCGATGGACATTTATACAAGAAGAGTGGCCCGGGGGAGATACAAAAAAATTGGTTTCTTTTTCACAACCCTTTAAAATCTATTTATACAGCCAAACAACCAACTATTCATCTTCACTAGCCTTCAAAACCAATTTATATAGATTCAAAATAAAACTAAACAGCCAAACTATTTAAAATTTATTACCCTTCAAAACAGTCTCAAAATAGAGAAGAGCAAAACCTACATTTGCGGATGGGCCAACATCCCCAAGGAGATCCTAGCTATGGTTTTGGTACTAGCGGAGATGTCGTCTGAGGAGGTCGTCTGCTTGTCTGTCTATACTTCTGGTCGGACGTCAAGTTGACCCAGTGGTGCTGCAGGGTTAATCTAACCTCAAAAATTGACAAGGCAGTGAACAAGCTAGTGGCACGCAGTGAGGAAAATCTAACCTTCCTCGCTGAAGATGAACATGCCACCTCCGCAGTTCATGATCATAAAGGGATTCAAGAAGGACACCTTCGACAAATCAGAGGCCATGGTCGTAGCCTCTTCGATGCCGCATCTCGAACACCTCGAGGTAAAGTTTGGCATATTCGACGACAATAGGCTGAGAGCTATAATGACGGAGTGCACGGATCTTCGCGTACTTGACCTAAGAGGATGCTGGAATATACGGCTAGATGGGGACCTCAAGTACATACATGGTTTGGTAGATTTTCAAACAGATCCCTTCGAGGATCAGAACCCAAGGAGGAGGAGAATAATGATTCACTTGAACTAGGTGATAAACCGTGGATGGATTACGAAATGTCATATGATTATTCTGACAGTTAATACTAAATGATTCTTATTCATTGCAAGGCTATCTGTGTGCTAAATTATAAGATTATATGGGATTATGATTGAATCTAATATTTTTTTAACGATGTCATAAATGTTTATGATGCGAGCTAAATGTGCTGGCTATGATCGAAAAATGTGTTTCCACATTTTTAACAAGGTTCTTGTATTATTATAGGCTGCAAAAGAAAAGGACTCAAAATTAGTTTAGATTAATCATACTTAGATTTCTTTGTGTATTAGAACAAACAAAATTTGATTATAATTAGAATTCTTAATTTTTATAATATTAGGTTGTTAATTTGATTTGCATTATATTAAATCTTTACATAGATCAGACCCTAAATAATAAATTAGGGTTAATATTTTGTATATACTTGAACATTTTCCGTCCTAAATGTATACTTTGTTAAAAGCACAGAGAATAGCTATTCTTCGTGTTAAAACCACGAAGAATGGTCATTCTCGATGTTATAAGCACGGAGAACGGACATTCTTCGTGTTAGAAGCACGGAGAATGGACATTCTTCGTGTTAGAAGCACGGAGAATGGCCATTACCCGTCCCAAATTGTTCCATACTAAGTTAAAAGCATATGATAGAACCCAAAAAATGATAACAATAAAAAAATTCTACAGAACCCACACACCAGACTCAAATCTAGGCCTTCCATATAAAAGCCAAACATCACAACCAACTAAGCTGGGACTTACATTTGATGAAAAATGACACCAAAAAATGATAATCCCCATGTTTTCCAATTATTTGTATCGTAAATAATGGTCAAACGTCTTGCTTGACCCTATATTATATGACAAATAGGTCATTGTCAGAGAATAAGAAGAGTTACTGGAGGTCATTGAATAGCCCCAACTTCTAATAAGGAATAAGAAGTATCGGTTAGGAATGTGTATATATATACATAGGAGTCCCCATTCATTTGGGTAGGTTGCACATTTAACATGGCTCCAAAAAAATCTTCTGGTTGGGAACCATGGCCAGAGTCTCCTTTCCGTCGTCATCTAGCCTCTCCATATGGAGCACCCTTTGCGCCGCCTCCGGCCCATGATTGGCTGGCAGAGGCTGCGAACTTCCTGACCTCCTGCAGGTTGTCACTGGAGTTCATCGCTCGACCTCTTGATCCGGTGCCCAAATTTGTCCTGTTGTTGATCACTCCGGAGGAACGAGATTCTCTAGAGAAATAGGATGGGTTACGCCGCCTATGCCATAGTGCGGGTGTACGCACCCTGCAGGATTGCGGAGGTCCTCTGCGAGGCTAGTGAGGGGTCTACATAGACCTCTTTTTTTCTATTTTTTTTATTTTTTTACAGTTTTTTTCCTCCTCTTGTATACTTCGTCGGAGAATGTTCCGGCGAAGAAGCTAGGATTTAATGCAATCTAATATTTTGTTAACTCAATTTGGTTTCGGCTGCAAGCGACTAACTGTTTTATCTATTTTCAATTAACAAATCTTATTACTTCAAATCCATATATCTGTGACGATATTCCCATCAATGACTTGTTACGTCATAGAATTGATTATGCTGCCAGCGTCAAGTTCTTGTCGTCAAATCCATCTATATGTGATTAATTATTTGATGTATTTTTTAATTAACAATTTTAATTACAACAACTAGTATAAAAATAATAGGGATATTTAGACTTTGGGTCTCAAATAAGTTTCAGAATTTGTGTTTGGGTCTCCATATTATACATAATTAGTATTTGGGTCTGAAAATTGCCACTAATATTTCAAAAGTGTCACAAAAAGTGTTATTAATTATTTTTGTTACACTTTTGAGACCCAAACACTAATTATGTATAATATGGAGGCCCAAACACAAATTTTATAACTTATTTGACTGAAAAAGAATTGTAAATGAAAAAGAAATCGACTCATTCAAGTATATACAAAGTAAAGTAGAGGACAACTTTGGGTTTTTAATTTTACACTTTTCAAGTACATAGTCTTGTTAGCAAGTCGTCAAATGAGAAAAATTGGGGATGGCAAAAATACCAGTATAGATCAGCTTAATGCAAAGAAAATACGTTCAAAAGTTCAATCAAATATTCGAAAAATGGAAATATTGAGATTAGAAACTTTACATTCTTAAATATGTTGTCAAATTTCGTTAACTAAACATGTTTCCACCATATTTTTTGTGCCAAATTTTTAAATAATTTATACAGAACACGTTTAAAACTTCGCATGTTCATAGTTTATGTAGTGATTTTACGTGGATATATACTAGTAATAATAGTAATAAATTTAATTTTGGAAAGTAGTTTTTAAAATTAGGGTCTCAGAATTTCAAAGGTTGATGCTCTTATAAAATTTAAGACTCAAAACTACTCAAAGGTTTCCACTTCCCATGGTCATATAAGACGGTCGAATTTTCTCTCTTCTTCTTTCAAACCCTCTCCAAATCCTCCCCCAAACGACTGCTTAAAATTATCAAAATATCGTCGAAGAAACAACGACCGTCTTCGAATGGAAAGAATCCACAAAGGGATGCGATACAGGCCCGGAGGGTAGAACTTGCAATGGCGGCGAAAGCCAAGATTATGGTCGCTAGGGCAGAGACGGAAGCAGCGACGGCGACAACCAAGCCACTGTTTGTAAAAACAAAAAGTTTATTCCAAACATGAAAAGAATCGTATAAAGTACAATAAATTCTGGAAAAGTACAACTTTAGGAATCCGATCAGAAGACGATCGCTTTATCCCTTGGACTATGTGAATTTGAAGACTACAGCCTCTAAAGAATGCAACAACAATTTTGTAAGAACTCTTGATTTTTTTATCCTCTGATAATGATTGGAAACTCTATTTATAGAGTTCTGGAAATAACTATTTTAGCAGTTATTCTGATGTACGTGAGGTCGAACTGCACGACTTCGAGTTGCGCCAACTTCAGGTTGCGCCAACTTCCATTTAATTACTCGAACGCGTACTAACTGTATTTAGACGCATGGCAATATATGATTGAAATGTGCATGATCGTGTACAGAGTAGTGGACACATTTTGAGAGATTAGTGGCATGTGTGCCACATCATCCTACTTTAGAACGTTAGTTGCTTCAACTTTATTAGGTTGTGCGAACTTCAGTCAAAGAGTCAAACTGCGCTTGATTAGGTTGCGCCTAGGTGCAACTCAGTGCATAGGAACGTGGCATCATTTGGGTTACGTGTCAGTCTGTGAGGAGAGTTTAATCAGGTTGTGCCTAGGCAAAAATTGCAAAGCGTGCTGAATAGCTGTCACCAATGACAACAAATCGTCTCGAGCGCCACGCTTTACGGGATTCGAAGAGATTTCTTCGTTTGTCGTGTTGTCAGTTGTCAGCGCTGTCAGAAAATGATGACAATTACTGTCAGGGGACAAGTAGGCTTAGGTGCAATGTGATAGGCACAATCTGATATGTGGCGTAACTTGAGCAGTAGTACAACTTGCTTTCTGGGATTCACAACAGTGGCACAGCTTGATTTTTTGGGCAACTTAATTTTTGAGTAGTACAAACATGGCGCAACTTGATTTTTAGGCTCTATAAGACCCCCTTCGAAGTTTTCAAATTTTGAAATGTCCCAAATCTTTAAAATACTTTGAATTGTGACAATTATTGAGTCAAGTTGTGCCTATCTTACGTAGTTTATTGCGAGCCGTTACGATATTTTATACGCATCTTGGGGTGACTGTTAGGATTCTATTTCGGTTATAAATAACCCCTATTTAACCGATTTTAATCCTTAATACTTGCTTTAATTTTCTGAGAGAACTCTTTGAGCTTTCTCGATCCTCCCTCTGATCATCTTCTCGACGTAATAGCACCCAAGAAGACCACCACCGATAAAGGGAAAGGTGCTGCTGAACCCTCGACCCGTACTCTGCTGACCCGCTCACTGCAGTATGTGCCTCCCTCTTCACAACGAGAGACAGCTAACCCTGCTTTGGAAGGTGATCGAGAATGACTCGCGCCCCTCTTTTTAGAGTGTTTAGCGAATCACAGACTTTGCGCCACCCCTTATTAGGGTATGGTTGCTTGTTTGAGCAATGTTCGTTCTTACGAACCGTATGGCGCATGCTATCGCGCAACTCAGTTGTTTGTGCAACCAAGGATATCGCGCAACCAAGTTATTGTGCAACCAAGTATGTCATGCAATTCGGGATGTCGCACAACTTAATTGTCGCACAACTCAGGATGTCGTCCAACTTAGTTGTCACTCATCATACGGATAGCGCAACATAGCTCTTTGTACTTATGACTATTGTGCACTTTTGTTGTTTTTGTGCATTTTTCCAGCATAAATCTAACTTCTGTTTATCTATTTCTTTGTAGTTGACCTCTGGAAAGATCCTTATGCTGAGAGATTCGCTTCAGCCTTTAATATCCCAGAGTATAAAGAGAACTTATCCCATGTTTCATTTTCTCAGTATGACGGCCTTGAAACATGAAAGACTATTCTTGTAGCCCAAGAAAGCCATACTCTGCTGAGTTTAATAAATGGAGAACCCCTAGAGAGTGTTGCTGGTGTGGTCCATAAGAAGCCTGCTTTCTTATTTGGGGATGCCATCAAGAAGACTTTCCAGCCTAAGGCAAAAAAAGAGGATAGAATATACCGATGGGGAGGCAGAATCATATACCTCACAGAAATATCAAGATATATGGCTTTGTCTCAATATGAATTCACGAGCTACCCCCGAAGAATGTCATGGGACCTGAATCCAATCCAACAGGCCAGAGTCAAAAAAAAATTATTATAGAATGGGTCTGCAACACAAGGACACCTTTTATAACACTTCTGAGAAATATAGTACCCACTTGAGAGGTTTAAGACCAGGTTGTATTCCTTCCAAGGATTCATCTCTACTCCTTCCAGTCATGGTATCCATCTTTGCAAATACATTCGCAAAGGCTGAAGGAAGATATCCAGATCGTGCCATGCGTATGACAGGTCTAGTTAACCCAGATATGAAATGCTGGAGCAGCTTAACTACCTGGATCTTGGATCAGTTCAAGGATGAACTCTTCGAACTAGAACTTTATGATGCCATCTGGACCACCGTCTACGGTATTTGCCAGAATGCTCATATGTTTCTGCCAGAATGCTCATATGTTTCTGGCCTTTTTAAAGAGATACAACGATAAGACTGGAACTTTCATGACCCCCCCCATGGAGAAATAGGATTTGCACTTCATGAGATGAGATTTCTCTCTCATCTTCCAATGGGTGATAACCCATATGACGAGTACGTACCCACCAATGAAGAATTGGATACTATGTCCGAAGGCAATCCTCAGATGATCGTTATCTTTCAAGAACAGTTGTGTCATTATAAGATATGTTCCCTCTGCTATAAATGTGCCACTGCAGGTACTTGTTATATCATGAAATGGATGTCGTACCTCTTCCTAGGCCATGCGTGGAAGGATAAGCCACTTAAGAGCCAAGCTTGTGATCCTCGTTTCTTTGAGCGTCTCAGTCAAAGCGAAGTGCAATATTTGATAAAAAAAACACAAACACGAAGATATTAGACTAGATGAGGACTGACATCCATTTAAGGCTGGTACCCCCATCCAAAGTTATCTCAGATAGGGTTATAGATCTATGACTAAATAGGCCCAACTAGCAGAATTTCTCGCTTTATGGCTGCGACGCTTCATAGTCCAAAGAGCCAGTACAGTTGATAGGTTCCACCGAGGCGTTCTGTTTGCTGCAGTACGTCTCGTCTTTTGGTATAAAATGGATCTTCTATCGGCAATGACCTGCCGCTTAAATGTAGGATTGTTCTTTTGTGCATACCATGCTTCATGATAAGACGGCGAGGCAAGATTTTCCTCGCACTGAAATGCCTTACACATATTTATTCGGATGGTTATTGCTTACCATCCATGTCTGATAAATCCTAATATGGGAACTATCGGTGGAAATTTCATCCGACGTTACTCCAATGCTCATTGGAATTACACTGCACTTTCGGAATGCAGGTTAGCATTGAATCGTAGACCTGTATGGAGATTTTAGTGTGTCCTCCCTCCTTACGAATACGAGATTATCCCTCCACAGTTGATGGATCTAGATGCGGCATCACTCCGCCTAAGCCCACCCATCTTTTCATGGCTTCAGATGATCCGCCCATCTCACTTAGTCTACCGATTTAAAGAAGACTGCTATTTAGAGCCATATTTGCCAAGTCAATTTGTATGGCAATTTGGCTATGATCAACTACATGTGGGTAATGCCACGACTTGTCTGTAGGCCAAAGGCTTTCTGATTGATGGGGCTAGGGCTTGGAGATATTACAACGCCAGGGGTACGAAAGTTGTATTTTCCATGCCTTATAATCTTAAGCAAGGCTCGCATATGTTATATACATACGCGAATTTCTATACTTCGGCTAACACTTTTATCGAAAGCTTCCATCTCGCTTATAGCTTTGTAAGTGACAAAAGATCTCGATTAGGAGAACACACTGCACAATCATTTTGAGATGTAGAGGATAAAGATCCTATAGATCCACCGCTAGAAGCTTCTATTGACAAGAACGATCCAGATGAGGTACTTGATCCTTTGGACGTATCTTTAAAGGTACGAAAAGAAAAATCCCCTGCCAAGGGGTTGAGAAAAAGAAAAACTAAGGAGATAATGGCCCTCCCTCAACTTGATGATAGACCTGCTTCACCTAGAGCTCAGGAAAAGAAGAAAAGGACCTCATTGGTCATAAATGAACCAATGACTACGAGAATAACTCGTTCTCAGTCTAAACAGATGCTCCTTAGTACCTCTCCCGAAGAGAAGGAAGCCACTCCTTCTTCTATTTAAAAACAAGGAGGGGTTACTCAAGAAGAAACATCTACTGCCTTAATCAATCTGGATGATAATTATACTGAAGCTGCTGAGGAACTGGTTGCACTATCTGTAACACCCAGTTTTCTAAATGAGGATAATTTTAAAATTTTTTGTTTTGATTTATTTAATTATGATATTTAAATAATAATATGATTTTTGGTAATTTTTAATCATTTTAAAACTATTTAAAAATCATGACTTGAGATTTTGATGTGCAGCTAGTGAAACCCTAGAGACTGTCTACCCTAAAGCCTAACCATGTGATTTGGAATATTTATTTATCATTTTTAGCCTAGGGGTAATTTGGTCATTTTGACTTATTAGAATTATTGATTTATTTATTGGATTGACGGTTGTTGATTTTGACTTTTGCTAGTTGTGACTTAAGAGACTAACCTATATGCTGACTCTAGTTAAGGTGACTTGATTAGCATGGTGAGACCCTAGTCTAACTTAAGTCAATCTAAGTTAGTCATGTAGGAATCAAGACTTGAATAGAAGGCTTAGTGAATTGGTCAATAGGCTTGATACTTAGAATTTGGTTCCATGACTAGTGCAAATAGGTCGATAGCCCATTAGAATCAACCCTAACCCTAACTTTCACTTTATGACCAGCCACCTAGGGCTATTTCCCTATAAATAATCTCCTCATTGATTGTTTTTGCCTCTTTATTGAGATTTCAACAAATTGAAGAAAGAGGTAATGTCATTTCTTCCCCAATCCCTAGATTCTTTATTTTTAATCCTTTTTCACCCTAGCCTTTTGCATATGATCCTAATCTAGCCATATTTTGTGTTCATAGAGAGAAATCTCAGGTTTGAATCAAATTGGAGCATTTGGCTATCAAAGAGAACACCCCCCATTTGAAGCTTTCTCTTGAGATTGACACCTATAGGTAAAATCCCTTAAATAGTGTTATTATTCTGATTTCTTTGCATTTAGTGCTAGATCTAGGAGTTCTCTAGTTGTCCCCAAATTTTGGGCATAATTCGTGTCTATTTGGTGTCCGTATCGGACACGTATCATAGTGTATGTGTAGGTGTTTGTTAAAATGTCACATAGGATTTTATTTTTGATTTTTGTAAAACTAATTTCATAGATTCCTAAATCTATACATGTATGTAAATATTTGTGAAGACTGAAAGTATTTTGTGTCGTATTATGTCAGTTTTTGGGTGTTGGACATGCTGCACAGGGCTCGGGTAGGTGTCCTGCCTATTGGGCCCAAGAACTCTCTGTACAGGACACATCTGGACATAAAATTTTGTGTGAACAATCACTAGGTGACTGACATAAAGTGTACAATTTTTCATTAGATATTATTTAGTGGATTGTGAGAAATTTGGCCTGCACCGATTCCCCATAGTGTGCACACGCGCAGAATTGCCTCACTGATACGCACTCACACATACGACACGACACCACGTGGACACGTTGTAGGCGGTTGGACACTTAC